>JAAGAY010074807.1:1673-44948 GCA_011801015.1 Ardeotis arabs | reverse complement strand
CCGCGACCCCCGCCCTGTCGCCGTGCCAGTAGCAGCCGCTTCCTCCCCGGGGAGGGGTTTCCCGGCGGCGATGGCGCAGTGAGTTTTTAACGGCCGGCGCAGTGCGCGTGCGTGGTGGGCGCAGCCCGGCGGCGGAGCATCCAAACGAGGCGGGCGCGGCGGGTACGGGCGGTCGCGGAGCGGCAGCTTCGTCCGCCGGGCAAGGGCCGCCTCATTGCCCGGCCTACGCGTTCACAGAGGGGCCGAGAAGGAGCGCGGAGTACCGGCAGGCTGCAGCTAAACGGCCCCCCCCAGCTTTTGGGAGCAGTCTCTGGACGCAGGTGCGTGCGGCGCGGTGCCGGAGGGAGCCGTTCGCCTTCGGGGCACCCGCGTGGCCAGGATGTGGGACCCCGCTCAGCGCTTCCTCCCGCGCCTCCCGCCCCGTCCGCTCGCCGCTCTCGCACCAGCGAGTGCAGCCTAAAAGAGCTGCAGGGCTTTCAGTGGGGAGCGTGCGGCCCCAGTCTCACAGAGGGGCACAGCCGGCCCCTTGAGGCTTGATTCCGCTTCCAGTTTTCAAAACAACCCAATTTTGTTAGTGTCTTGTGACAATGAGCCAGACATCATATAAATGCATCAAAAGCGGTTACAAAAATACGCTGACATTAGTCCTAGCTGCAGCCTTAAAACCAGGTCATTCATCTGTACTTATAAAAGGCTTTACATCTGCCTCTTAAAATAGTGTCATTTGATAAGACTTAAAGAATCTGTGTGGTTCTGTACTCTCCAGATTGCTTTTGGAAGGTGCTAAAAATCAGTGGGTCGTCAGGTGTAGTGTTTTGAGAAGGCAGGTAAAAAAAGCCCTTCTATTTGATGTAGTCTTAACTGCTATACCCAGTCTGCCACTGGATTAGTTTCATCTGTTACAGTGTAGAAAGCAAGAATTCCTTAATATTGACTATGCAAGTCAGAAATATGACTTTCTCAGAATTAAAAGATTGATTAAGGCCATCGATTCTGTAGACTTCCCATATATTCTGATCACCACCCATCACGTTCCAGCATGGGTAGAGAATGGCTTTACGCATCTCAAATATTCCCGTGCTACACAGGTTATTGTTTAGGCAAACTTCTCTCATTTGCTTTTAAAACCTTATTGTACAAATGCTGGTACAGACCATTGTTGTAAAGCAACTGACTTCACTTTCTTTTGATTCTGTTAGGGTACCTTGAGTACTGTCTGCTGAACAGAAGCAGGTATGGCAGCACCTGTGACCACCTAACAAAGGGAGTTGCGTTCAGCTCTTATTCTTTCATGTCAGGTTGATTACAGAGGCCATCACTTGAGATGGCAAGCAGATTGAAGAGTAGACAGGCTACTGACTGCCAGCATAAGTGGAGTAAGAACTGCTTCCCAAGGCAGAGTACTTTTTCCTCTCACAGTACTATATAGGGATGATACTAATGATTCACCTTCTGAGAAACGACAGGCCAATGGTGTCATAACTGCATTCTGATCCTTGTGCATCAGCACCAGTAGTGTGCAGTTAAAGGATTTCAGTGTGTGTTAGTAGGTGTTCACAACCAGCAGCTGAGATAACAGGGAAGGAGTCACATGAGCAACATCTTCTGCAGCAGATGTTAAGATTTGATAGTAATTATCTATCATTAACTAAAAAATATGGTTCTTAAGCCTTTTATAAGAACTACTGTTTGGACTAATAAAAAGCATGTCAGTTAATTGCTAATTGCTACCCCTACATTAGTTTCTTCCTCTTGTCTCCAGAAGCCCCTCCCTTGTACGTATAGCACAGCTGCAAAATGCCTTTGCAGCTGCCCTATGTTGGCTTGCATAGTGCTTCCCTCGGTCTGCCCTCCCTAGGAAAATGTCTTGGGTGAACTACTGGTCTTAAGACAAATGTGCACAGCATCTGGTGGAACCGTGTCATTGCTGAATTCAGTCTAGTAATTGAATGACTTAAAAAATCTCAGACTGCAGTACAAAAATCTAAAAATAAGAATATTATCCTCAGAACTTGCAAAATGTTATGCTGGTGAAAGCACATGCTCTTGCCTTCAGTAGGTAACTGGCAGGTCAGCTGGTGAGCATGGCTAACATACTGCACAGGTGGAACTGCATTTCATTGCTTCTTCCCATTTAATAACGGAACATGGTTCCAGGTAACATTTTTCTAGTGGTGTGTGGAAGTCATGGAAATCCTTTCCATTACCCAACATCGACTGCATCATTGGGTATCTAGTGGAGTTTCCTATTATTCCACATTTTCTTCCATCTTTACCAAAGAAAAGAACAACCACCACCCACTCTCTCAGTCTGGTGGATTCTTTGCGTTTCTTCTGCTTCTATGTTCTAAATCTCATTTCACTTCCCAAGACGGTACCTATTTTTCTTGCAATCTTCTCTAAGTAGTCTTTTTTCCCTTCCCAGTTAAAGAACATTCTTTTACTTTTTTTTCTTCCATTTTTACATTTGGAGACTTAATACAGCATGTGAATTCTTTCATTTTCTCTCATTCCAGAAGAAGGGCAAACAAGACCTCCAAAACCACAGAATCTGTTCTGTTACTGCTATTTAAAGAATGTGTTGACTGTTGCTCTAGTTAATTTATTTTTCATTTAACTCACCACCCAGTAGTCTTACAGTCCAAGATACTAACTGGTAGATTGAAACTGCAGAATTGTAAGTGTTTAATTATTTGACAGGGTAGTGTCATTGCCTCATCACAGTCCTGCATAAGTTATTATTGTGAAAATTATTTTGTACATAGTAAACAACAACATGTATCAAATATTGCAAAATTTGTATTTCTAGCTGAGATGTTTGAAATGATGAAATTTCAACAAAACCTGAAATAACCCAAGATAAGATAAATTATTAAAGAAAAAAAAATCTTAATACAATGATTGCTGAACTTTTTTTATGTAGAAACCAGGACCATAAAGCCTCATATCATTGATGAATGAAGTGGGAAGGTGAAAGAGTAGAGTAATGGTTATTTGCTTACTTGTCTTCAAATATTTCACAGTCCTATAGCTGCCCTCCAATATTCAATTTAAATTTAAACAGTGGTGTATAAGTTTTGTACCATGCAATAAGGATAATGTAAATTACCCTTTTCTAGTCAAGTGATTGGCGGACTGTTGGGTGTTGCATCAGAATGAAGGACAGTTTTCTGTGGAACAGCGCTAACATGATCTCTAACAAATGGGAAATTGCTGAGGACCATGTTCTGCTCATGAGACAGACATTAAGACTTTCATGTACAGATGGAGTGAATGGGGGGGAAGTGGGACAAGGCAAACAACTTCTCCTGTCTAGTTTTACAAATGGGAGGAGTCTAGCATTCTAGAGCTTTGTTTTTGTATACCTGAAAGTTTCAAACTTGGCAGGTTTATATACTAAAAATACCTCAGTTTCACACAATTAGTTCTTAAAAATAGTTGGTACACAGCAGTAAGGTGAAAGAAGGATCTGTGAATCAAGTAACTAGTTTCACCTATTACTTAGCCCTGTATCAAACTGTTGGTATATTCTGTCTTCCCCCAACTGTATACCTTAGCGGTATTAAATAAATTTGTACAGGAGGTGGTGTCTTGCTGTTGTTCATTCTTTTAGTAGGGTACTATTGGTATTTGGAGGGTTTTTTGTAACATGATAAATGGATAATCTTCACGTTTTTCCTGGTCACTGAATTGTAGTAAGAAGACAACTGAAGAACCACCACTTTTTACCAAACAGACCAGGTTGTTTGGGTTTTTTTGTTTGTTGTTTTTTTTTTTTTTACGCAACACAGCTTAGATCGCCTTTCCTGTTTGCTTTCTGTTTTTAAACTGCAATTAAAAGTAACATGTCATGAAGTTTTGTCAGATAATCTCCTTTCAGTTTGTTCCCTTCTGCATTTGCCGGACTTGTAATATAGTTAGTTTTGTTGCTTTTTCAAAGAACCTTAGAAAAAGTTGAAAGACTTCTCAGTGACAGATCAAAAGATGCAACTTTCACCTCTCTGACAATAAGTGGAGTCTTTCAGTGAGTCACTTTACAGTCTACAGAATCACTTTTCTTATAATCTAGGATTATGCATTGCAATAGTTAAAACCACCATAAGTTAGATATTCTAATTGCTGTTGCTTTCTTCATTTTTTAAACAAAGTATTAGAATGTACATCATTTTACTGAGATTAAAGTTACTTTATTATTTTCAGACAGTTCATCTTATATTACAAAAATCCTTAGAGGTCAGCTCGAACTCCAAAACCTGGTCCTTTGGGTGGTTCAGTAAGAGAAGTAAGGCCACCAGCTGGCTCACAAGAAAAACGTCCACTCCTAAAAAATGAAAGCAGTTTTATTCATTTCTGGTATTGTTATAATCTCAGATACTGTTTAATCACTAGATAGAAGACAGTTACAAGTCTAACTTAAGGCTGAAGTAATTTTTTTTCTTTCACTCTTTCTATCCATCCTTCAGAAGTGTGTGACGCTACTCCTAAATCAGAAGGATTCCAAATTGGAGTAGTGACCAGATAGTTTTGTAACTGAAATGCAAGATAAGACCACCACGTTTTTATGTATTTATAGGTTGGCCAGAGAAAAGTGATGCTGATCCCAGTAATACCAAAGGCAGTATCCAATTGTATCAGTCATTTTTGTTAAAAATGTTTCCCCATGTTTGGAAACTAGAGCTGTTTTAAGATTATTGTTTTTGTATTAAAAAAAACCAGAAACAGTAGGAATAGGTAACACACCCAAGTCTAATTCTTCCATTCACACATACATATGTGTAGTTGGGCTAACTAAGAAAAATGGGAGGTAACAGATAAAAGTTCAGAAATAATAACCCTTTCTAAACTTGCAATCTTTTTTTTTTGTTAGAAATGAGAAAAAAAAAAACCCAACTCCCCATTAATAGGCATGTGTTGATTTACATGATCTAGACAAAAAAAAAACCCTACAGGGTGGTATCATTTATGTATTGGGTACTAAGCCAAATCAGAATTCGTGTTTTCACACTTTATGCTCTTCTAGTCAGTCACCAAGAACATAAAAATTCAGTTCTTTCCAGTTCTTTTTGGCTTTGAACATACACAAAGGCACTGAATGCATGCTATTCTGTTCAGTAAATTAATTAATGCTTTTTTAGTGGTAGGTTGTGACTCAAATCACTGGAACAGGAATTTGGTTTCTCAAAAGGATCAGCTTTCAAGTAGGTGGTCAGTATTATATAAATATAGCATACCTTGGGCCAGGTTTGGGAACTTTGCCAGCCTTTAGCTCATCAATTATGTCTTCAATATCTTTAGGTGTCAAATCTTCCTAAAAAAAAAAAAAACAAACAAGAAAACCACACAAAAAAGTCAGCAACTGTGGTAATTGCAGCATTCAAAATTCATGAGAGTGGCTCTCTTAGGTGTGATCCTAATTTTGGTCCTGTCCATTAATACACATACTGGTTTAAAGAACTAGGAAAATTAAAAAGCCTAGTGTCATTTTCATGTTAAAATTTGTTTTACATATAGTTGCAGAAATTATGTCAAAAACTAACAGTGTTTAGGTGGGTCATCTATAAGATGGGTTTGTGTTTTCCACTTCCTTGGTATATTAGTGAGTGGAGCTTACCCACTTTGCACATGCCACTGCACATACTGCAAAATGGTGTCAGCTGTGAGTAAAAAAGAAAATTGTGGGTACAGTTAAGAGAACAGTTCGTAAAAAAAATATATCAAACTGTGATAACAAAATATTTTAATAGTAAGTTTTTTTTAAAAGCTGGATTCAGTCAATACATTAATTTCTTTGGTCTGTTGGCATCCAAGTGAGCCATAATTCAGAAGTCTTGAAGTTCAAAAATAGTGTTAAACCAGTCCATACTTTCCAACAGATTGCTTTAAAGTGCTTTTAAAAGCTTATCAAATATCTATTTAAAAACTCCAGAGTTATGGGAAGACCACTATCACAAAAATGCATCACCCCACTTGTATAAATCAAGACAGTAACTGAAAGGAAAAATACACCAGTGTGAGACAGATGACGTTTTCCAGGACAAGGCCTAGAAACTAGAAGATGCTCAAGGTTATAAATTGTCCCTGCCAATAGGAATTTGGCCAGAACTTCTGAATGTTAAACAAGTGAAAATACAGGTAACCCAGCAAAGAAGTTTAATCTTTTAAAAGGGAATGCAATACTTACATAGTAATTGTCATTTATTTGTACCATCGGTGCATTTACACAAGCGCCTAAACATTCCACTTCTATCAGCGTGAAGAGTTTATCAGGTGTTGTTTCCCCAACTTTTATACCTAAACCAATAAAGAATATTAGGTTCAGCAATGGTTATTGAACAAGATTAATAAAGCATGAGTCTTAAGTACTCCATAGTCTTTTCATTACTTGTATTTTGGCCCTAAAAAACATTTGCATAGTTAAATCCTCTTAAATGAGTCAAAAATGTTTCCATTAAACAAAGATTCTAGTAAACTGTGAAGTCAGTCTTCAGATACATTTTTGAGACCTCATTTACATACATTTACAAAAAATAACCATGAAATGATAATTTTAAGAAACAGAACAGCCCTACTTATGAACATACAATAGAATGAAAAAATAGGGAAAACATAGCTTTCATGTGCTGATATGAAATGCCTTAATACACAGGGTTGAGTATTGAATTCCCAAATTAACCAATATCCAAGCATTAACATTGTTGGCTATAAATTCATAAACTTCCAAGTTTATACAGAAACACCTACTTCCCAAACAACTCTATACACATACTTAGCTTCCATGACACATTATTGTTCTAGTTACAGATAGAGACCTTCCCCAGAGGGCAGGTTAGCCAAAATAACATCTCAGAGTCTGATCTCTACAAAATACTCCAAGGAAGGAAGAATGCTGAAAAGTAGTTTTTCTCCATAGTTAGGGGGAAAAAAACTAATAAAAGTCGAAGTAAGGCCTGTGTCTCAGTAAGAGCTACACAACCATCCTTAATGCTTCGATTTCTCAAGCTAAGAGTTTCAGTTAAAATTAAGCTATCTTTGCAGTAATAAAGACAAATTTCATCTAAATATGCCTTTTCCAGACAACAGAACATATGAAATGCAAGATAATAAGCAGTTGTTCTGCAGCTCTTACCACAGTGGTTCTTCGGAAATGTTAGCACAGATTGTGACTTCATTAAAGGGGAAGAACTGTTAGTTGCTGATCTTACTCCCTCTTCTCCCCAATACCACCCAACAAGGAAGGGAAAAAAAAATAAACCACGAAAAACCAACCCCTACACAAAACCCGTGGGTTCTCCTTACATCTCATATGATGCAGCACTCTCAATTTACTTTCTCCATGGAGAATTTGTAAGTTACGTTAACATCATGTTTGCCATCCAGAGGGACCTTGACTGGCTAGAGTGGCAGGCCTGTGCAAACTTCATGAAGTTCAAGGCCAAGTGCAAGGGTCAGCACAATCCCAGGCACAAACAGAAGCTGGGCAGACAATGGATTGAGAGCAGGCCTGAGGACAAGGACTTGGGAGTATCACTGGATGATAAACTGGGTATGAGCCAGCAATGTGTGATCACAGCCCTGAATGCCAACCGCATCCTGGGTTGCATCAAAAGCAGCCTGGCCAGCAGGTTGAGGTAGGTGATTCTGCTCCTCTGCTCTGCTCTCATGAGACCTGGAGTACTGTGTCCAGCTCTGGAGCCCCCAACATAAGAAGGACGTGGACTTGTTGGAGCAAGTCTGGAGGAGGGCCACGAAGATGATCAAAGGGTTGGAGCACCTCTCCTATGAGGACAGGCCAAGAGAGTTGAGGCTCCTCAGCCTGGAGAAGAGAAAACTCTGGGGAGACTAAGGTCTTCCAGTACCTAAAGGGGGCTTATAAAAAAGATGGGAAGGGACTCTTATCAGGGACTGTAGTGATAGGACGAGGGGTAACAGTTTTAAACTGAAAGAGGGTAGATATAGCTTAGATATTAGGAAGAAATGCTTTATGGTGAAGGTGGTGAGACACTGGAACAGGTTGCCCAAAGAAGTTGTGGATGCCCCATCCCTGGAAGTGTTCAAGGCCAGGTTGGATGGGGCTTTGAGCAACCCAATCTAGTGGAATGTGTCCCTGTGCAGGGCAGTGGGGTTGAAACTAGATGATCTTTAAGGTTCCTTCCAACCCAAATTATTCTATGATTCTATCCCCTTAAAAAAAAAAAAAAAACAGAAAAAAAAAACACACCTTCAGAAACAACTTTCTTATGGCACATACCTTAAAAATATTATTTTTCATATAAAATGTGCCATAGCATTCAGAATCCTTTCATATATATATATATATATATATGGGATAGGGCTTAATTTCTCAGTCCAAGAGTTATATTTGAATAATGCAATTCCTGGCTAATTGCCTTTAACACCACTTTAAGACCACTAAATGACACTCCAGACAATGGCCTTTTCTGCTCTACTGTACCGAAATCTTAAAAAATAAATAATAAATACCAAATCTGAAATTTGAAGTGTTTAATGCCTATTAGCCAGTGATTTCGCTCTGTATTTTCAATACAGTTGCTCTGTCCCTACCATATGAAAAAATTACTGCAGTATCATTAAACAAAGGTTAAAAAATATGAAGTATATTACAAAATTTGTATCGTACCAAGTTTCTTCTTAATGGCTTCTAAAATACTATCAGAGTCTCGCAGCATGCAAGGCGTGGTAGTGCAGACCTGAATATGGTATTTCCCAACAGGTTTGCGATTATACATTGTATAGAAGGTTGCTACTTCATACACCCTCATGGGAGGCATTTCTAAAATTTCAGCAACCTGTAACAAGGGGAAAACAGACACTATATTGAACTCTCACAGGGCATCAGTAAAGGCACTTAACAAACGTTTGCAATAAAGTCACCTGTCCTCCATCTGCAGTAATGGATAAATAAGAGGGAGGGGATGGGTATCGTAGCGCAGCTGTATAGAAGTGCCAAGAAGAGACACCTGAGTTACTCTGACTAGTCACTCTGCTCAAGCACAAACTCCACTAAGCCACGGATTAGCACAGCCAGTCAAGGCAATTCCCCTCCAGCATCTAGCATCACACACAAGCTAGATGTGAGGAGTCACTGGGTTCCAGCTTTCATTGTCAGCTCCAGCTCATACCGCACTTCTGCTCTTTTGCTGTATGAATTCATGAACTTGTACACATCTGCCCACACTAACCCACACAGGCCCTTTGGTAAGGAAATACTTACAGGCTGGTGCTACCCTCACCTAATTCAGATACATCTGTCTCAGGTTCTGTGACACACCAGCGCTGGCCTTAGGAAGGCCATGGCTACATCTGCAGATCAGCATCATAGCCAATAAATAGAGAGTGAAGCACGATGTCCATGGAGCCAGTTCTGGTGTAAGTGTCCCTGACCTCATTAACCTGTAACTCCAACAAACTGCTCGGGTTGAGAACTGACTGTTTTCAAGAGTGTAATTGTTTTATATTCCAGTCTTTATAGCAGGCAAATAACAATCCACAGAAAATATTTATTTGCTTAAAAATCGTAAGATCATTTTAAACATAATATCAATCCAAAACTTAAGACTAAATAAACAAAAATAAATACTTTTCCCATTCAACGTTAATGGAGATTTGAGGCTCTATGCTACACTGTAGAAACAGCAGCAGACGTAAGTTGCCCTTTTCTAAACATGCACTTAACTCCTTCAGTAATTTCTGTAATGCTCACAATGCTCACTTAGCATATCTTGATTGAATTTAAAACTTTTCACTTTAGAACTGATGATATGCCAGATTGTAACACAAAACAGGATAATATTTATTCAAATGAATATAAACCAGAATTTTTATTTCTTGGTATTTGATTACTGTCATGCAGCCTATCACTTTGGAGAGTGTAGTTGCTTTCTTGCTTATCTTGAAACAATTTTAATAAATAATTTGACAAGTCTTCCGGGCACTTGCTGCGAGGCACTATAAAACACTCATGACATACGCTACCCCAACACTACTTTGCAGAAGTCTTTACAGGCCTAGAGATTAAGTACAATTCTGGCAATGCATGTAGTGCCACTGATCTGAAGAGAAAAACCCCACCACTCTTACTCTACAGAGCGTGGAGTTCGCCGTGTTAGTTTTCCCTTTTATTTTTTTAAATGTAGTCTCATAGGGAATCCTCACAATTCTGTGCCACATGTACGCTTTGATAAATAAATGCTAATTTTCTAGGAAGATATTTAAAAAAGGGTAAAATTATGCTTGAAGAATAATTAAGTACTAAATACCTTGTTCATAGCTGATATGGGCAACCATCCATGCTGCCTTTGAGCCAAATCTAGTACAGCCATGACAGCTGCAGACTTGTGTCCCCCTGGGTAGTTGTCTATGATTGCTTCTATTCGCTTTTTAAAGGGAAAGAGCGGAAAAAAAATAATATCAGTACTGATCTAAAGACAAAGTCTGTGTATTTAGCTTTTTGTCTGCGTACCTTTTGGTTTTCAGGTGTGAACTCAAATGGAGTATCTGGGTTATTTTCAGGACTATCTCTGTGCTTCAGGAAAAGAAAGAAAACATGTAAAAATTAGGGTTGTCAGGAAGTTATTTGTGACAGATTTACTGTTGTAAAATATTTCTTATTAGATAGTTACAGTTGAGTTGCTTGAATAAAACTGATGTATTTCAGATAAAAATTTCATAGTACTCAAGCTTGGATGGAGACTCCGTAACCTCCTTAGGCAACCTGTGCCAGTGCTCAGTCATTCTCAGAGTAAAAAAGTGTTTCCTCCTGTTCAGAGGGAGCCTCCTGTGTTTCAGGTTGTGCGCGTTCCCCCTAGTTCTGTCACTGGGCACCACTGAAAAGAGCCTGGCTCCATCCTCTTTGCACCCTCCCTTCAGGTATTCAAAGACATCGGTAAGATTCCCCCCTCTTACAGCCTTCTCTTCTCTAACAGTCCCAGCTCACTCAGCCTTTCCTCATGTAAGGGATGCTCACAAGAAGTAACCAATACATTAAGGCTTCCTCCATACAAAAAGTACAAACAATTATGTCTGTACCAACTACAGCAATTTGTTGAAAAGAAAGGTCAAACTCTACCGACACGTTTTTTCCAATTCCCTTCTCATGCTCCCCTGTTTCCTGAAGTCTTACACAGTATGTTTTCATTCCATGCATAGCTTGAGCGTATCACGTTTGTACTGCAGCATTCAGCTTAACCTGCTTAAAGTGTGAACAACTGCACTGTGAAGGCCTACCCAAGCCATACCGTCCCCACAGATGATGGTCCTCTCCCATGGAAGGTACTAAGGCTGCTCAATGTCCATCTCATTCTTTTTACTACGTCAGCCTGGGCCGCTTTATTATTCTTTTCCAGTGATCTAATCATCTGTCTTCCTTGACACAGAGAATTATTAAAGAATGCTGAAAAATTACAATAGAATAACAAGAATAATCTAGCTTTCATGTATACTACAAAAATGTTGGCCTGAACTTGACCTACGCCCTATGGTAAACACCAGTCCAAAACACTGTAAACCAAAATGAAAACTGTGTGGTCTGTAGAGGAAAAGATGTTAAGAGCAACAACCTCTTAAGAGTCCATATCAAATCAGCAATTAAAAGAAACTTACTACTTCTGCTCCAAGGGGAAAAGTGCCCTACACTGACTATTCCAGTAGAACCTAAGATATAAAACCCTCAAATTAAGAACGGTGGAAGTGCTCTCAGACCCAAGTATTTCACTGGCCATCTTCACAAGTAACTAGAACTATAATATTGCAATTTTCTAACCTGTACTGAACCCCTGTGCAGCCCTAAGTCAAAAGCTCAAATCAGGGTAGTTGATGTGTTAAGGAATAACACATACATTGAAAACCACAAAGCAGAAGAGTTCAGTTTTAGCTGTTAAGGAGGCTAAATATAGGTAAAAGTCAAAGGTAGATAAGGTATGCTTAAAAAAAAAAAAAAGTAACTATTGTAAATAAAAGTATCTTTGAAATCAGGCCTTCCCTAGCTATCAGAAATATGATGATTTGGAGCAGCTCTCTTACATTACTATCGGCAAAAAATTTACCTATTTTTAAACTTGATACGCTCTTTCTGGAAGTGTGATCTAGCTGCCTGTGATGGCACCAGACAGTTTAATGGTTGAGAAAGTTTCTTCTTGGGTGTTTCAAAATAAAAATTATTTTCAGTAGGAGTTTTCTTGTTTCTGTATGCTTCTAATAACATGTAAGGAAAAAACTTGCATGAAAAAAGTTTGCAAAGGGATACAAGGGCATGCAAATCAGCACTGCCTTTTAATAGTAGATATTAAGACAACCAGGTCCCCTGCCAGTGTGTCCCCTGCTGTTACACAAGAAACAGGCTGTATGCATTTCCCTTCCTCACATAAAGGTTTCCCATATGGGAAGTGCAACAACAAGCACCAATATGCTTTGCAAAACAAAACCAAGACACTTGTGTGGAAACTGACATACAAAGAGGACCACCACAACAGGCTGGAGTTACTCCCAGGTAAGCCTACTATTCCTTCACCAGCAGTTTTTAACAAGCTTTGGCACTTCATCTGCTCGCAACATTCCAGAAAAATAAGACATTTTGTAATGTTGCTTTTTTCCCCTAAAGAAATCTGGGGAAAAAATGTCCCATTTTCTGACTGTATACAAACATCTAGTGTTGATTAAAATAATGCCTTCAGCTCAACTCAGCAGGAAGAGTTTCCCTTTAAATTTGCTGTGTTAAATAACATGAAACTTGCACTGAAGGTTTTTCATTACAGTTCAGGCAAACATGCACACACAATGATATCCAACTATCTTCTTCCCATAGCCTTTTACTTCATAGAAGAACAAATATTACCCAGTTAAGGAAAAAAAAAAAAAAGCCATCATAAAACAAATCTCCACACAAATAATTTCCTACGCTCTGCTAGCAAAAATTCTGTTGTGAAATAAAAATAAAAGGAGTGAATGATGTTATTAAATAAAACAGCTGGATATCACAAGCAGCTAACTAAAATACACTTTTTCTTTTCTACTTCCCTTTCTCTATTCTCAGGCTCCTCCCTCCAGCAAATAATTTAAGCAATTACATAAATCTGGAGAATTTACAAACGCCTGGAGAATTTACAAATGCCTGGAGAATTTACAAAGCTATCTAGCTTCATATGCCAGACACCAACAACCATTAGGGTGCCAAAGACACCTTTTGCCTGTCTTCACCAACCTCAAACTACATTTGAAGTTCCCTAAGTTTTCAGCCTACACCGTTTCCTCTATTCCCTGAATACCAGCTCTCACTCCATAAATCATCAGTGCCTGCTCAGGTTTCTCAAAAAAGTATACGAAGCATGTACTATAATCCCATTAACTTCATCTTATGAGAAAAGCTGTAGAGAGAGCTGCAGAAAGGCAACAACAACAACAACAAAAAAATCTGTCCAAAAATGCTGAGCACCTGTTTTCAAGAAAGTGGTGAATTCTCAAGTAAAGTGCTGATTTCTGCTAAATGTTGGAAAAATGCCATATTACTCAGCTGTTAAACTGCAGACTAGACAAAGCTCCGAATGGAGCAAAATGGGACAGAATATACCTCTCAGATGCCTCAGGTTCTCTTCAGAGGCAGACAGACAATACACCTGCTTTATACATTTAAATTTGAGGGCTTTTCTTTTTTTGCAATTGCTATTTATACATATTATGATAATGCCTAATGGCTTCAATTATGAACCATTATGCAACATGCTATATTACATACCATATGAACAAGAACTGCACTTTTCAACTGCTAGTGAACAGAGACAGACCTGGACCTAAGGGTAATTCTACAGCAAATTTTAGAAATCAAGAAATTACATCTGGAAGAAGTATTATAACCTTCAATTACAAAGTCAATTAACTTCAATATAAAAAGAAAGCAAAACTGTTTTATAATGAAATAAGCTTAAATGAAGTCTCATCTGCAATCACACACAAATGCTGCTAATATCACCATTACTATTAATAAAGAAGAGTTTTCACTATATAGGAAACACAAGGTCAAAAACTAAAATAAGACCTTTTGATACTTCATCACCACTCTAATGAAAAGTTCTACCGAAAAACCTCTTTCTTTGTAAATTCCAGCAGGCTTCTGTAGCAAGTTCTGCCCATCAGAATCTTTTAGGTAGATTAAAAAAGCATATGCCAAACTTTTCTTACACATCTCCCTTCCAGTAAGGTCAAAAATTACTTACCACAAACAAGGCTCCTCCACTGGAATTGCACACTGCTGTTCTATGTAAGTATCGGATTTGTCTTACCTACAAATGAAATAAAGTAGGTAGTATTAATAATTTACATAACCGCTAGAGACTGCTTTCAGAACCAGCTTGATTTCTACTCTAATTGTATAACATTAATTCTAATGTCATCACTTACAATTTGAATTAAGTCAAGAGAAGAATATTAAGGGCTCTTCTGCATTATTAGGAAAGCACATCTCTTAACTCATCTTGACCATTTCAGACTGTACTGGGTCTGGCTAAGATGGAGTTAATTTTCCCCTTAGCAGCCCTCAGTACCGTGCATTGTATTGGTAACTAGAAAGGAGCTGAGAACACACCAGTGTTTTGGCTACTGCTAAGCAGTGCTCCCACAGCACCAAGGCTGCCTCTCCACCATTCCCCCCTCACCAGCAGGCTGGGGGTGGGTAAGATCTTGGGAGAGGACACAGTGGGTAAGATCTGGGACAGCTGACCCAAACTGACCAAGGGCATATTGACTGAAAAACAAACTAAGAGGCTTCCTTCCAAAAGTTAGTCTTATGAACATTGGCAAGTCAGAAATATTACTTCCACTTGGGAAGCTTACCAATAATCTACGATAAGCACCAAGCTGTTACCGCTGAAGCCTTTTTCACCTGCTGCCGGCAGCGCAGCCCTACAGCCGGCCAGGTAACTCCGGCAGGCCCCGAGGGCGAGCCAGACACCCGACAGCGACGCCCTTCCATCGGCTGCGCCCACCCGTCTTCCCCGAGGCCCTGCCCCGCCGCCAGCTCCCGCTGCCTGCCCCGTCCCGGCCGCGGCCTCCTTCCTCCTCTCCCGCGGCCTGCTCCAGCCGAGCGGCTGCCCGACCCCAGCCGGCGGAGACAGACGTCCATGACACAGCGGCCTCCTCCTTACCGAGCGTGCGGCCGCAGCCCGAAGGGGAGCGGACAGGAACATGGCGGCACCGGCGACAAAAACGGCGATCCCCGCTTCCCTTCCTTCTCCTTGAGGCCTACGCTCGCCCTCCGCTCAGCGGCAAGGAGACGCGCCCCGCGCATGCGCCGGCGACGCCCGGCTGCGGGCGCGCTCCCGCCAGCCGAGCCGCCTGCCGGGGCGGGAGCGCGGCGGCTGGGGTCGCTTGCGGGCCGTTAGCGGGCGGCGGTTTCTCCCTTCCCTTGTGGCCACGCAGCCAAAATTAGGTGACTGGGTCGCCAGTGCTTTACTCAGGGAGCAGGTATCGTGACTGACGGCTTTGGAAGGAGGAGTTACCCGGACTGTCCCTCCTGCAGGTGCTGACAATTCCTGTCCTATCAGGCTTGGAAGGTTTGTGTCAAATAATGGAAACAAACCACAGGATCTGTATGAGAATATTCTGTGAATTTTAACCTTCTGTGACATACATCAGCGTGAAAAAAACAAATCCCTTTGGAATCAAGGATCTGTAATAAATAGGGGAAAATTGCAGAAACTGGTAAGGTGGTTTTGGTTCTTCATTTTCCTCCTTCCTATCCAGTTTTGTTGATTGGCATATCTAGTGTCTGAACTGCTTGCATCTATGTTTTGACCTCCCTTGATCAGAAAAAAACAAGACTAAACATTTGATTCTCTTCTTGGCCTTTGACAAACAGTCTCATTATACAGTACAATTCAGTCAATACAGTACAAATGCCGTGACTGAAGAAAATCTAAGTAACAAGCTCTTCCTTGGATGCAACAGGTTGTTAGAAACATCAGCCACAGGTCGATCCTTGTGCAGACCCCTTACCGTTCACGTCTTCCAATGAAGAATGTAAATGTATTTTTTCACTGTAAAATAAATCCACATTTTTCAAATAACAGCTAAGAAGGAAGTCTTTCATACCCATGAGTACTCAGCATTGCAGATTTGCAAAGCATCTGCTGATGTTCCAACATCTCTTACCATACCCTTCTTCCCTCTCAGGAGGAATCTCCCATGCACTCCCCACCCTCTCGACACTGGAACAAGTTGCCCAAAGAAGTTGTGGATGCCCCATCCATGGAAACATTCAAGGCCAGGCTGGATGAGGCTCTGAGCGACCTGATCTCATTGGAGATGTCCCTGCTTCTTGCAGGGGGCTTGGACTAGGTGACCTTTAAAGGTCCCTTCCAACCCTAACCATTCTGTGATTCTATGTTGCTATCTACCCTGGCTTTCAGTGCAGCCTTGCTAAATTCATGCACTGTACAGTGAAAATCTATCCACATATATTTTACTTTTGCAAAAATTGTAGTGATCTGCTAGTTGACACTATGAGTATCAAGTACTTTCAGTAAACGTGATAAAACAAAAATTCAACTTTCCTTACAGTGTTTTCCTTCATCCAAAATGTTAACTTATTTTTCATCTACTTATTTATGTTGAAAGGCCCTTTTTTTACTTCATATGAACATTTAAAAAAGCAGGATTAACTACACCAGAGCAAACATTTTTTTTTTTTAAGATTTCACGGCTACATTATGGGTTTGTACTGTTGTTCCTGTGCAGAAAAATTCATAAACATTCATTTGTATACTGTAAAATATATATAAGTTAGCCCAATATGCATTTTTCAGTTGGAATTCATAAATGTGTTACGAGGAAAAAGCATTTGGAAGCATTTGTAATTCAAACTCAGTCTACTTATCAGATGACAATAGTAAAAAAGTAAACTGGAAACAGCGTGGCCTTGAATGGGGGTCCAGTATCTCCAGTGATCAGCAGATGTGCCCGTTGCTCTGTGCATTCTGCCTTCTGCAGGCACTGAACTGACGTGCCAACGTCCTGCCCACGCACTGCAAAGCAGATGCATACAACTGTTCAAACCGCCAGTGATTCCTAAAAGAGTCTTTTATGGACCACAATGAGTTCAGACAACTCCCTTTTCAGTGTAACCCATCAATAAAGGAAGGTGCATTAAGGAGAACAAGACTCCCTGTGTTTACTCGTTTGATACGGGTCTGGAAATGCTGCACGTGATGTACTTGTCCCTATGTCTCCAATAAGACAAGTGTGCAAGGACAGGTGAGAAACGGCCAGACAGCCTCTTTCTGTAACCTCACACCCCATCCCCAGCAGCCTCACAAGCTCTAATTGCATGGGCTAGTCAGGGAGAGATGGAGAATGCTATTGTTTCCTGCAAATGTAGGCTAGAGAATTATTCTTGCAATCAAATAATTATTTACTGTGTCGTTGGATTTCTTTATTAGTATGCATTATGCCAAATAATTGCTTTCAGGCTTTTGTTTTAAATGGAAGTGATGCTAGTGATATTTATTACATTAGTCTCCATCTTGAAATACAAATCAGCTTTCATTTGTCTTCAGTCCATTATTCATGTACAGGCATTTGCTGTATATTTTCTGACATTCAAAAGTAGTACTTCCAGCCATAGCAGTACAAGTAATATTAACCATACTTGAAACATTCGATTTTAATTATTTTATGATACATGCTCTAGCATTAAGTAATATTTATAGTAAGTAATTTGCAGTGTAGCAACTGTGAATGTTGGCAAGCCCTTTGAAGAGATTCTTCTGAAAACAGGTCATCTGGAGAGAACATAAATACTACTGGATGGTATCACAGGCTTCTTTTCACATTAAATCACCTTGAATCAGGTCTGCTGTCAACTATTTTAAAAAATAAAAAGAAAAATAAGAGGAAAAGAAAAAAAATAAAAAGAAAAAGCTGTTAAGATCTTTCTGAAACGTCAGCATTATACATTAGTACATTCAAATTGAACCAGTACAGTGATCTGTTTTAGCAAGTGTGAAAACACAAGGGGCAAACAGAAGAGATTGTGTTAATTAAGGCCTGAAAACAAAACATTCTCAGTTGCAATCTTCACGTTGCAATACTGTGCAAAAAATGGCTTATATAGGCAGGAGTGTGTCAGATGGAAAAATGTCACTATGCTTGTGATAGATTAGATTTAATTCATCAATAATGTTTATGTACTATAGAGCAGAATTAGTGTAAGGTATGATTAGACACCCATTTCTGTAAGCAAAGTAGAGACAAAGCAGGCAATGAACCGCCTGCTTGTTTAACACGCTCACCTGAGAACTGTAAATATTAGAATGGGTATTTATTAGCATCGTAGAAGGAGCTCTTCCAATGAAAGATAACTGTATGGGTAATATTGAGGTTGTACATGGAGCCACTTCTGCAGGACGTTTTTCTTCAGAGAAGTAACTGCAGAAGAACTGGACTGGAAAAAAAACCAAGAAGGCATGTAGAACATGGAGAAAAACCTCACCACAGATGCTTAGCCAAAGCGCTGAATAACAATTAAGAACCAAACTGGAAGTGAACACCAGGGAATACTGTTGTAGGGGGAGGCTGACTGGGATGCTAATAATCCTTTCAGTGTCCCGGAGAAATCTGGAAGGTTATAGCAGTGTTATAGCATCTGAAAAGATACTTCTAAAGAAGCTGCATGATGTTGCCACAGGTAACTGGCCATATCTTCTGTGCTGGTGGCAAGTGGTGTATCTCCACCGAAGGAAGGAGAACTGTATTGATTTTCATCATCCAAGGACCAGACCCACTGGTTTGTGAGATACAAGCTTTCACAGCCCATTGTATACCACAAATATATTTCAGTTATTTTGTTGATCACTTTGCCTCTGTGGCTTGAGTACTAGCAACGATAAATTTGCATGCCCGTTCTGTAGTTTGCTTGAAGCAAATGGTAGCAGTACCAGTAAATGATGGAGAAAGACAATGAAAATAGGCTCAAGCAGTATTGTGTACCTAATGCAGACAAAATGCTTGTAACCTTGGCATCCCTTGTACAACACCCACTGAATGAATAAGAAGTTTTGCATTAGCTGTGGAGATATGAACTCAGTAAAATATTGATACATGGTTTAGCAAGTTATTTTATCTTATGTCATGAAGTTTGACAAATATTTAAATATAATGTAATCTGTGCTTAAATTCAAAGATGACTTCATGGCATTCCTTCCTGATATAGTCTGTTCTGTATGCAGATGGCATTACAGATTCGCAACACATGATATGTTTTTTTCTTTACAATGTACTTCTTTCATGACATACTGTACTTTATTCAACATACCTACACATTGCTTGTGCTCCTAGATGTTGCTTCAGTATTACTGAGGTCTAACGACAGTAATATGAAATATTCTTTCACTGATAGAATAAGGGATGATGAAAAACATCTCAATGGTGTTTACTGTTTGCACAAAGGCATTGTACAATTTTATAAGTCCCTTGATTAGATTTGTACTTTCTACAAATGCAGTTGCTTCAATATGCTGTACCAGTTTAAAATTCACCTTTATATGGAAGTATATTTCATATCGTGTACAAAAGTGGAAATGCTCTTAAAGTTTAGAAAGAATCTTAATTTAAACTGTCCTTTATTTCTACTACTCATGTTATTTAGAAATACGTAACAATAACTTAAATGTGCCCACATGGGTAGGTATTTGTGCTGGGAATTGAATAATCGTAGTTGGTGTATAATTAAGACTTTGCTATCCAAAGATGAAGACCTCTTTTATAATGTCATTAGGAATTATTATGTTTATGTTACAGATAGGAAAATGTGAAGAAATCACTGAGAGGGAAAAGAACACAAGTCCACTGACCTATAATCTGGCATCCTGTTCCCCTAGTCTGAGAGAAGTTCAGTTCCCAGTGATCAGGCATTCATAATTCCTGGTTTGCAGCGTGAGGAGGGCACTAGAAACAAATTCTTCTCAATTAAACTATTAATAGAGAGGGATGAGGAGCTAAATGCATTCACACACTTAGCGTTAGACAGTTAAATGCCCAGGTTAGGAACGTGCACTCCTTCTGGAGTTAACTGACTCTCTCCTGACTATGTACAGAGCCTGAAGAGCTGCTTTCCTAAGTTAGTCTCCCAGCTCAGGTACCAAAAGCTGTAAGGAGGAACAGCTTCCAAATAGTCTACGCAATTTAATTTCACTTCTTACATTGCTTCTGCATTCAGGCTAAATATTAATGTAAGCTTAAGAATGTTTTGATGTGTAAATAAACTGCTGTAAGAGACACTACTTCTCTCTTCAACAAGGCTATGAAAGGCTGATGTGACTTCCAATGGCATCTCCTGAGTTTCCCATGTTAATCATCCGTGAAGTTCAAACACCATTCAAAAAAGGGATCAGCCTCTTTTTGCCGCAGCTTTGAACTTTCTTTATTCAAAAGGGCAGCTAGAACTATAATTAGGCACAGCTATTCTTCGTTATTTCACTCATTTATTATTTATGTCTTCCTCCCACAGTGCCTCTGAACCTCACATCTTCTGCTGGCAGAGATGGGAGTCTGAATGTTGCTCGACTTGCTTTCACAAGCTCCAAGTAACACAGCAGTCCCTGAGGCATGGCTGGGCTTCAGGGTGCCCACCAAATGCAACCAGTGATGTTGCAGCCTCTAACATCCCAAGCGAAAAAAATTACCTCTGCACTCTCTCCACCTTTCAGGCAAACAATCAGAGATGAACCCCCCCTGTACACAGTTAGTGCCTGCGGGTATCGTAATTCTTGTAACTCCCTCACTGCAGTCACTGCTCACCTCATGCTGGGTAAATTATTTTTTGACGTTTTGTGAGTTATTGTATTACCAAGTTCTGCAGGGCTTCTGAGGGGGTGGGAGGAGAGGTAACTGTAATTTTCCATGAAGATAAATGCAGGAAGGACATCATGAGATGCAGTTTCAGGCTGGTTTATTTTAAGCTTGTGACGGTCAGTGTGTTACTGTCTTTTTACAAAGATCATGCATGACCAGAATGGTGACAGTTTTAGTAACAAGTTGCATTGCCTTGTCATACTCTTTAAGAACAAGTTTCCTCTTTTCTGCAGTATGCAGCTTTCATCTTTCTGGGATGCCTTCCTTCTCAAATCCTCATCTGTGAAGGACTAGCAGATGGAAAGGCAAGAACTTGAGAACAGCCTGGTGGGTACTGAGTGGGTGAGGTTAAAGTGGAATACATAGAATTGCTAAAGTAGATTTGAAATTTCTGCAGAGCTTTTTTTTTTTTTTCCCCAATTCTAAAGAGAATAAATAAAGGTTTAGACTACAAGTTGTTTTAGAAGGAGGACAGTGTAGGAAAGGAAAAGCAGCGACCTACTTAAAAATAAATAAAAATGCATTAAAGCTCTCGGGGTTGAGGTTACAAAAAAAAAAAAAGTAACAAAAACTGCAACACAATGAACGCGTGCATGAAAGGAGACATCTTCATTTCTTCCCTAGAGGCAACAAAATTCTACTAGGAACGAATTTGACTTCTGGACAAATTATTATTATGCAGTAGTTATTATTATGCAGTTTAAAGGGATATTTTTTACTTTGCCTAGTAAGACTTCCAGGGTGCTTTCTAGTGTGTTAGTATCTTGTCTGAAAACAAATGCTTCTCACCCTGTGAGGTATCCTAGGACACAAATAAGTTTCTGCCATCCTTGTCTATTATCCTGTTTATTAGAAGAGTCATACAGTATTTCAGTAACTTTTTTTTTTTTTTTATTTCCCCTCCCAGCTATTACATCTGGTCATCCTAGATGACGCTGTTTTTTATTTATCCTTTAATCTGTGATCTGTTGACCTTGAATGGTCCTTCCAGGACTTAACACTTCTGTTGGCATACCTCTCGCTATCACCAGGTCACATCAGTCTTTCCCTTGCATCAAAGTGGGTCCCCAGGGAAGGAGTCTGTTTTACCTAATGTAAATCAAAAGATGCAGACCTAGTCAGAGCTACCTCCACAGCTCTGTGGATAATAATTACAAGCATAGGAATTACATTTGTCTTATATCCAAAGCTTTGAGAGTAATTAAGTCTGTAGGGAACAGACAGGCTGATGTGATATCTTTGTGGATTATTAGCATCCAGCTGTTCCACACTTTGATACCTGTGGTGAAACAAATCGCTGCCAAGTTGACCAGAGCATCCTGGTGCACAGATCCTGCTTACAACATGAGAACCTTCCATGTGTGTGTCCCCTGCACATTCACACCTTTTTCAGGACACAGCACCAAGTCTGGGTGCCATCGGCATGACTGCACCAGAGTCTGGGCCAGTCTTTCACCACCAAAGCTGACACAATGATTCATGATCACCATACTGGAACAAGAGACACAGAAGCCATGTACCAGATCTGAAAACATATATACCCCTGCCCCCGTCTGTAACTTGCTATTCCTGCTATGACAGATGCTGACATTTCAAATTTCTCATTTGTTTTCTTCTTCTGACCATGTTCCTAAGGACTTAATCTCATCTTCTCTTTTAGTTTCTGGTGCCCACTCATCACACCTTAATCATCTTCAGTCTTCTCCTCACTCTTCTTTGGTTTATCCTCTTCACAGATCCAGGCATGATGTAACCTCTCCCATCTTAATCAAAATAGTGCCCTCGAACTCACCTGCCTTTCCTGTTTATTGCCTCATCATCTTTTCTCTTTTCATCTCTTGGCGTACTTAACAAACAGTTTACAATTGCTATCTGGGGTTTCATCAAAAAAACCACTTGAATGCAACTTCTGCCCTTGTACTTTGCTGACACCTAAGTCTATTATTTAGTTCAGTAACTGTCACATTCTTTTCTCTCTCCTGAGTAAATGTCCTAGTGATTTCAATCTTTCGCCTTTCACAACCATTCAGAATATTGCTGCAAATACTGTTTCCCCAAATTTGGCCACAAAATAAAGCCTTTATTCTCCAAAGGCTTATTTTCACTTTCAAGGCTTCTCCTCCCTTATAAAGCTTCATTAGTAACCTTTTTTTTATTTCTTCTATTCAATCCCTACAATGATTTTAATTCAATTGTACACCAGCTATTTCTGTGTCAGAAACTGGATGATAACAGGAACTATGGGACTGACAAACAGACCAGGCATCGTCTTGCAGCGTGGACGCTTCCTGACAAAATCCATATATCCAGTCTGCACTACATTGCTGTCTTTCCTCAAAGGTAAACAAGGACCTACTTTGGCACTGACTCAGCAACAGAAATGCGTGTCTCCATGGCAGGTGCTGCCATACAGAAGAACATTCTCTCCATCCTGGATGTTGTCCTCCTACAGAGTGACAAGAGATTGCCTGGCTTGGAATTGCCAGCTCACATTGGGCATGAATTCAGCCACCTGGGCTGTGGGATGGTGAGCTATGCACCAAAACCAAACATGTATGAGATCCTGGGCATGCCCATGTGCAGGTCTGTGCCATCAAGGTGGTGGTTCTATGGAAAACCTCCTCTTCTGTTACACTATGATGTCAGTCTGCATTGCCCACTTGTTTCATGCTTTCCCTGTGCTGCCCA
Organism: Ardeotis arabs; assembly: GCA_011801015.1. Classification (NCBI taxonomy): domain Eukaryota; kingdom Metazoa; phylum Chordata; class Aves; order Otidiformes; family Otididae; genus Ardeotis; species Ardeotis arabs. The sequence continues at coordinate 21,404 of JAAGAY010074807.1, read as the reverse complement.
CTGTACTGAGGAGAGATTTCCTATATGTATGAATATCTAAAATCACCTTTCAATTCCTCATTAAAGTTCTTCTTTGCTCTGATATGTAAGAAACCCGTGACAACAGTTAAGACTGTCAGAACTGATACCAATCACGCTGATGGAATCATTTGTTGTGGTGTTTGTTTGACGTTTGTTTGATGCTGTTGTGTCCTTCCCTTGCACTTCTCCTTCTGTCCCATAAGTACTTCTGTCCTCTCCTCTTTAATGCTTTGATTTAACCTTCTGCAGTCATGGATAGGATGTAAGAGGGGTTTTACTCAGAGGAACTGTTCCTATGACAAAACTAGTTCTCAACATGTGTCCTTGCAAAAAAAGAGCTATATTGGAAATTGCTGTAAAGGCTTGAGTGGAAGAGTGATGTAAAGGAAAGGGGAACCAAATCCTAGTCCTGTTGCAGATTCATTCTTCTCTCTTGTAGTTTCTCATCCATTTGTGGTGTGGATGATTCTAAACTGCCAAATGTAATATTTATAATCTCAAAATCTGCTCAAATCAGTAGATGTTCAGTGCTTAGAATGCTGTCTTTCCTATTTTGCATGATCTAACTGTAATTGGTGCTAAGTTATTCCTATTTATTCTGGAAATACAAAATGTGTTACTTTGTTCTTAATCTGCATAGACTGAAACCATCTGCTGTGGTTCACAGTTGAAGAACAAGACATTATAAATTCTGTCTAGTATTTATATCCAACCCTTATTAAACAAGTAATTGTTGCTGCTACAAAGTTGTAAGTCAGAGAAGTGTACAATTACAATCTTATATTTAAGCACAGGAATGTCTCATTCCCTTTTTAAAAAAGAAAAAACATTTTAATACACATTTATCTTTTGCTTCTACCTGCTGATGAGAAGGCAGCTTTTAGTGGCTCAGGTAGAGGAGTGGAGGCTGTTCTCAGGTGAGTCAGTGACTCTAACTCCGTGCTGAGTAAAAGGTGATTTGACAAAAGAAGGAAAATCATGCTGTACTCAGTTGCGGGATCAGCTGGTTTGCTCCAGAACGGCAGGAAGCAAGAGTCAGCAGGGATAGTTGTACAGTGTGAAGACCTATTTGTGTATTATATTTTGTTTGCATTGTACCCAGATGTACTACAGACCTGCTTGAGTTAAAGTAGAAACATGAGGCATCCTGTTTGCCTCAAACAAGACTGTTTAATTTAGGGTAGGAAGTGAAATATTGTGTAATATCTGTTTGCTTGGCATAGTTGCACAAAAATAGTAGAGGTAAGATAACTGTACCCAGTCTGCAGAAACTTGATGGAATGAGGTGGCCAGTATGCAGTCTGCAAACACGCAGCACTCACCCAAAGAGGCTGGACTGGACCTGCGTGCAGAAGAACCTAAAATCTGTCTGACAAGCCAGAACAGATTGGTTCTGACCTAGGGAAAGAGGAACTAAACCTTTGGACCAGACTGGTCTTGATCCATGGGAAAGCTGATCATTACACAAGTGATACACAGTGGAGCTTGGGGAAGGGAGAATGTACTCCCTTTGGTTCTGGCTTCCCCTGCCAGAGAGCTCTCAAACTCAGCCAATGCAGCCTTGGAGGCTAAGAACCATCAAATAATGTAGCCATCAGAAACCACAGTCTCACAGTACTGTAGACCTAAGGCTTCATGTTTAGATCTGTATGTTTCATTAATGATTGATTTTTGGTTGTTAACAGATGGTTGTTAAGAGATTCATGCCTGCTTGAATTATTTACCGGCTCATCCTCTCGGAACTCTCCCACTACAGTGGTCCCCAGGTCCCAGCCACAACAGTTGGTGAAAAGCAGTTTCTGCTACCCATACCAGTTTGCCAGGCTCCACAGGGCCTGAAAAGAAACTCCTGCTGGAAGGAGTAATACCCCACAGAAGCTGAGGACAGGAACAGGAGGATATCTGTGAATCCAATGGACCAGGCCTCCTGTGCAGGTAGCTACTGGAGTGCTTTTAATCCATGCATTGGATTCCATGCATAAGTATTCTCATTGGTTTGGGGTATGCAATGCATGTAGATAGACTTGGATCCTGCACTTTACCCATGCCCACTGTCTGTCATCCTCTGGCAATAAAAATACTCATTCAGTCTTGGTCTTACATTCAGCTAAATTACACCAGAGGTGAATTTGGTCCTATCTGATTGATAAGTAGATTTTGCTTCTATCCTAAATAAACTAGAGAAAGAAATAAGAGCAACAACGCTAAATGTGTTAGAGCAGATTTGAATCCTTATTTAGCTTTTTTCCATGATGCAAGTCTTCAGCTTAGTATCTACCATTATGTCTCCTAGAACATATTTTGAATGATGATGCTGCACTCTTTCTGGAACTGTTTACTCAATTTATTTGTTATATTTGCGCAACATTTTACAAACAAGATAGGTCAATTTTTTTCCTGTTGACATAATTCAACACGCTTCGCTTAGATTTGGCTAGAAGGAATTTCATCCAGTTAGTTTTGTTTACAGATTTATTCAAAATTAGCAAATGCTTTTAAACTCTAGGTCTGCACCTAGCTTTCTGGCTGACCTTAGGCCTGGAAAATGCCAAGGTCCATTTTTTTTGCTTGTGAAAAATGCCACTTATGAATAAATGTAGGAAACTTCCAACTCCTTATCTTGAGATTTTAATTGTATTTTTTGTATTAAATATTTCAACCACCAATCTTTAGACTATTTTCCAAGGAAAAGTTCTTTTTCCCACCCTTTTAAGAGAGCAGGTGTCCCCATAATTACCCTAGTCTGACTTCTAGAGGAAAAAATACACTAAGATCTAAAATGTTGAAAGAATGAACCACAGAGCTTCTTGGTAGATTTAATCTACTGTTGATTTAAAGAGACTGAATATTTTGCTGTCTTTATATATACGACATGAATATTGTGTCACAGCAAAAGTTTTAGCAGAAGGGGATGATACAAGGCAGTATTGTGACCCTTGGAGTGCCCCAGAGAGATTTAAACAGCGTTAAGTTACAGGCAGAGCTCCTTGGTCACAGACACCCTCAAAACTGAGTAGATGTAAAACATCTTAACATCTAAAGATCTTGTAAGATGATTCAAGCACAGCCCAGAATTTCAGCTCAGTGCTGTATATCACTGTACTTCCCATATGTCATTATGAATATAACACTTCTCAATCTGGAAAGGCCTGAGGTAATGAGCTTTATCTTCACAGCATCTTTATGCCTGGATAAACATTACGCTAGTTTAGTTCTAAAGCTCTTAGTCTTTATAGCTGAGCCTTATAGACGCTGTAATTGCCTGACTTCAGAGAAGATAACAAAGATCAATTCCAGCTCCTTTTATCATATATGGTTCAAATAGCATACATAAGTCTGGTTAGGCAGCTCTCCTATCTCATTTAAAAGTGTAAAACTTCTCCCCTTGTGTGTAATACCGCAGCATCATACTTGCATCCAGTGATACTCTTTTGGTTCAAAACAAACAAAAATAGATACCTTCTCAAGCAAAGCCATGCAGAGTGATCAATGCCAAACTGCATGCAAGTTGAGAAAATAGAAATAAGACAAATCCATTAAAAAAAAAAAAAAAGCCCCAAACCACCAAAGGCTACTAAGCACAGATATCACCTCTGGGCTGGCAAGTGCCTGAGCTTCAGGCTGTTGGAAACTGGAAGAATTTCCCATCGGTATTTGTTTGCCCTATTGCAATGTGCCCCATGCTGTACTATTGGCCACTGCTGGACTGGATGGATCTCCAGCGTGACCTCCTGCAGGCATTTCCATGTTCACATGTTACCTTTTTAAACATACAAGTGCAAAACAGAAGCCTATGCTGATACCATGTTTTAGCAGGCAAAATCATAAACACTAAGTCCCAGTGAGGATTTTTTTTTTCAGATGTTCAGTTCACTTCAAACAACACAAGAGGGAAACTTTTTAAAGCCTTAGTGTTTGTTAAAAGACTAAGTTTAAGTCCCGAAGAATGTGCGTAGGCTTGAAAGGCTGGCATTTGTGAGACTGCACTATTATCTGCTAACAGGTATCACCTCTTCTTACAAGCCTTGCCTTTCTTTGTTTCTGTATTTAAAACAAGGTTTGATCAGCAACTGCATTTACATCTTTGTAAAGGTTTGGGTGATCGATTTATTCTGGCTTATTATCATGAAACAAAAGGATGAAGTAAAGGACAGGCTTAGTATAAGAGATGGAGAGTCGCTGCGCAAACTGCTGGTATCTGTTCGAGGCAATACCTCGTCTTCTGTCTGCATCCTGTGATTCTTTTGCATCACAACACAAGAAGTACAGTGCTGCCCTTGCGAATGTTAAAGGCCAACTTGGTAGAACACGTACAGGTAAAATGCAGAATATTCCGAGGAAGATGCAGAGCTGTGTCGGTAGCATCCTGCAGCCTTTCGGCTGAACAGCGGGTTCCGCGGCCGAGTACGCGGCCACAATCCGGTTATTTAGTGCCACCCAGTGGTCGCTTGTGCCCATTGCTCAGGCCTGGAGTCGGGACAAGATGCCACCTCTGAGCAGACTGACAGGATGGGAGCTGGTGCCTTGGCTGAAACCCGTCTTCAGCGTTAGTTTAACCGGAGCTGTTGCAGTGCGCACTGAAGGTGAGGAACGAGCACCGGTTTTATTGAGTTGTAGGGTAACAACTTCTCCAGCTCTTTTCTTCCTAAAATTGAGTCTTCACACTTCACAGCTCTAGAGAAAGAACCTGTCCTATATAAATACCTATAGAATCAAAACATATTTGGTTGGTAGAGCTGACTTGAGTGATATTTGGATACCTATATATATATATATATATCTGGACAGTTACATTTTTCATGAGCTTGGCAATCAGGTGGCAGGCAGCACCAGGTTTGCTATATAAGTATCTATGCAAAAATTTTAGGAAATAAATGGCAGCATGAAGTACTAGACAAAGGGTTCATCAACATGAATTTCAGAAGATGACTAAACCATCATGCTAAACCAATGTCATGGTATGTTCATGGGGGCTTATAGGAAAGACAGGGAGAAACTCTTTAGCAGGGCCTGTTGTGATAGGACGAGGGGTAATGGTTTTAAAATAGAAGGAAGCAGATTCAGACTGGATGTAAGGAAAAAATTTTTTAGAATGAGGGTGGTGGAACACAGGAAGAGGTTGCCCAGAGAGGTGGTTGATGCTCCATCCCTGGAACCATTCAAGGCCAGGTTGGACGGGGCTCTGAGCAACCTGATCTGGTTGGAGATGTCCCTGCTTCTTGCAGGCAGGTTGGAGTAGATGACCTTTAAAGGTCCCTTCCAACCCAAACTATTCTATGATTATGTATGTGCTATATATACACCATAGGAAGAATATCTAGTTCCTACAAATTTGTAAATGTTCTAGTTAAACAACTGAGGATTACTTATTTTAATCTGAAATATTTAAACAGAGTATCTGGTAGCTGGTACTATGCAAAAATTCTGTTTGCATTCATCTATGATTTTCTTCAGTGATCTCTACTTTTGGGTTCATCATAACATCGGATACACCCATTTTAAACTATTAGTAATAAAGTATTTCCATCTCAACCACGGCAGCATAACATCTCCAGAGATGTATAAGAGATATTGTTTCTGTATTCTTAATTAATAAAATGAAGTGGAGTAGATAATTCTGTTGTGCAGTATGCCATTTATTATATGCATCTACATTTTCATTAGATAGCTACTAAGTTAAATACTAGAAAGAACCTAAGTCAATCATTAGGAAGAAAGCACTCAACAGCCTTTTGTTTTTTCTTAACTGTGCCACGTTCTAGATCACAATGATTAACAGCCAAAAGAATCACACTTTTGAGCTCTGGGAGTTAGCTCTTTTCCTTCTTGAGAATGTATCACTGGAGCATGACACCAAACCAAAACCGTGTGAACAATGCTGGTCTTCTGAAGAAGGCACTGAAACTCCCAAAATCCCAAAGCATTTTGAATGTCAGGAGGGAGATATGGTTTTACCACCCGATAAATAGATGGCTGTGCACTCGCCTACTTGGAGAGGTGCTCTGAGAAGGTCCTCCTTTCAGCTGGTTAAGGCTGTCCATTCCTCTGCATTTAGGAAAGACTGGTGAAAGGTGGGAACACATACCTGCAGTAGACAACATGGAGTATTTCCAAGCTACAGAACGTAAGACAGAAGGAGAATGGAGACTAGGGAGATAATGTGCTTATAAAATTATCCTCTGATGGACAAAGATCCTCTGCAAGACAAAATGGAGCAGGCACCAGATACTCTTCACGTGATCCTGTGGCTCCCTTCTTTGCCAGAATAATTTGCATTATTTTGAATGGTTCCTTTAATTAAAAATGTTAGAAAAAACTACAGTAAAAATTAAGGGCTATTCACACAGATTAAATTTAGCCAGGGAAATTATCTTCCTTTGCTTATCCTATAGCCAATGGGATGAGATAACATTTTCTACAATCCAGAACAGTTGAAATATTGTGTAAAGAAACTGACTATAAAATAAGCTCTGGGAAATTAGTGCCCTAGGAAAGAGCTAAGAATATCACTGACTATTATGATGAAACTTCATAAGTTTAAAGAAAAATGTGTGCACATTGCTCTGACCTTGCAGAGCTCTGGCAGGTCAGAGATTTTGTGCTCAGGAAGAACTTTGAGCAAAGTGTAAGCTGATATATAAACTTGTCCACTTAAGTAAGTGCTGTGCTTCAAATATATGCCTATATACCGAGCATATTCTTTTCCTCTTGCCGTCTTATGACCAGGAAGATAATTTAGAGCAGTTCTTTGAGAAGACCGTGAATTTCTTTACACTTCTCTGCCCACAGAATGGCTGCCTGAGATTTTATGGGACAATTCCACTTTAGCTGGAGGGTCCCTGCAACAAATGCTACCTGAAGCAATCCAACAATCCTTTGGTGATTCAGGGAGCGCAATGACACTGCAATGTTTTGGGACAGCATATGATGTTTGGGTGCCTTACCATCCAAATGATAAGTAGTTTCCCAATTATGGAGCAAATTTCTCCCACTTGAATGAGCCCAAAAGGAGATAACATATCAGTCAATATATTATTCGTATTTATATTAATTCATATGCTCAAATCTTTCCAGGAAACTGAGTCCTGTAATTTGATACAAAACATACTTATGTTTTTAACCTTGGTGACAACATTTTTCGTGCAAACAACAGATACCAAAACATTCAGCTGCAAGCACAGCTTTGGGATTTGCACATGTAAGCACAGATGTACGCATATGGAGCTCCAATTATTGAAAATGTGGCCCAGTTTATGCTTTGGTTCATATGGGAGGAAGAATTAAGAGGCACCAATTTGCATGTAAAATTCTAGGGATGTGCAGTTCTACATAATAAAATTTTGAAGTAAACTAAATAATAGGAACATAATGCCATAATTTTTAAGTCCCATATCAACAAAAGAACTCCTAGACATTTTCTTTATTGTTGTAACATGTTAATGACTCCCATAACATCTGAATGCATCCAGAAGAATTCAGACCACTTAATAATTTATAAATGCTCTTTTCTACATGATTTTTAGGTTTTGAAAACTAAAGTGTTGTCTGAAAACTGTAAAACCTGGCTGAGTGAGGACCTCAACATTAAGGTCTTCTCAGCTTGATTTTCCTCCTTCTATTCTGCAGGTAAGCGAATGGATGCATAACGTTGGAGGTTGAGTACTGAGCCCCAGCACTGCTTTTACTTGCCAGGCTCATGAAACTCTGTCTCCCTGCTACCATGATCCTCTTTCATGCTTACTCCAAGGAAGAACAGTCATTGACAGGCCAAGCTCTTTACAAAGACTCTGGATACTTGATTTTTCCAAAGTACCTTGATTTTTTCAACCAAGAACTGTCACTCGACTCATTTCTTCGGTGCCATGTCCTGACTATCGTTAGAATATGCCTCTGATGAAGTACTGGTTGTGTATCCCACTGCTCACTGAAAACTGACTTTTCTTAAGACAAATGGAAGTATTTTAATCTCTTTTTCTATCTTCACAGCCCTTAGTGTTTCCTAAAAATCTCCAAGTAAAGTTATTTATTTTCAGACCTCAACAGTTCATTTTATTTATATATGTGTGAGAGCACTCCTGGATGTGTAAGAAATCTTAAAATAATCAAATCTTCATCCCCAAAATGGCAATGAAGAATACTGCCTAAGTCAGCACCCATTTTTATAAGCTAACCTTCGTAAGGCAGTAGCTGTGCTGCAATTTATTCCTCTGGAAAGACATCTTAGGTAAATTTACCAAAGGCAAATGTAATGATGATGATATATTAAAAGCCTCCAAGCTGGTTAATCTTTAGAGGCAATGGAAAGTTTATTGAGAGCAATAGAACAGTCTGTGCTAGCCTCCGGTCACAAGATATAAAGGTGTTTATTTTAAAAAACCCGAGTGATGGTTGAGCTTCACAATCTATTTTCCACACTATTGCACTGAGGTCAAGGAACCTTTGGTGAGACAAGGAAAATGCAGCAGCCTGGAAGCCTAGAGCTCCCCAAACACCAACAGGGTCTCAGAACTCAAATACAAGTCCCCAGTAAGATGAGCTGGGGGTACCTGTTCCTCTGAGATGCTTGTATTCAGGATGGTCAGGATAGCACATATAGATACAACACCCACTCTCTGGCCATCTCACGCTGTGGGATACCATGAGTTATAACAGCTTACATGATAGTGAGTTTGTGTTTTACACACTTTTATTTATTAATGAGGGAGAAAGAACCTCTAATGCAGAACTGAAGAGCCTATTTAAGGATGTTTCTTTTTTTTCTGGGGAAGTTTATAATCTCTATCGGTTTAATTATATCACTGAGAGTAGGTTAATTTTAGTCCCCTTGTGAACCTCTGTGTGATTTTAAGCTTGTTTTTATTTTGGCTTTGAGTCGTTTTGAAGAGACATATGTTAAACTGAAAAGAGACATTCCAAATCCTGAGAGAAGCTGCCTACAGAAGTTGTTGCACTGTTTCAGTAGTAGCAGTGTAACTATATTCCTATAGCTGTATGGATAATTTCTCTTCACGGGCAAGTTTCTGTGTTGTAGCAGAGACTCTATATCCAAAAATACTCCCATTTTATTTCCCTGGGGTAGCAGTGGTCAGAAGCTCTGCTTGTGAGCCAGTTACAAGGCAGGGAGGGAGGGGAATGTTGATCCAACACTTATTAGATAGTTATGTTGGCTATGTAACTAATTTCCCTAATGGAACTTTCACTAATAGAACATGCATTTTCACTAATGGATTCCCATCATAAATATTTTCATAGGTAGCAACTCTTTCATAATACACCATTTCTGACTGTGAACAATTGCAAATTACAGAGGGGCTGGAAGATACGCTAGGACACCTGATTGTCGTTCATCTTGAAGATACCCAACCCCAATTACTGTACATAAAAAGACCTGAAAATAGATAAAAACATAATCTACCTTTAGACAGAGCCTTTACTCCCCCAGAGTGACATAAGTGGCCTGAGAGCAGGAACAGCCAAGTTTAGAGTAGCGACGGCTGTAGACAAGTGGAGAAAATATGGTGTTACTTGGAAAAGTACTAGCAGTTGAGAAATGAAAAGATGTAACTCAGGAGCTGTACCCAGTACATTAAAAGGATTAAAAATGGATATCTATTATTCATATTGTTGTAATAGTATTTGGTAATGAAATTGATAACTTCAATTACTGTAAAGACTGAGCATATGAAAAAGATCAGTGTTGGAAAAAGATAATTAGTGCTTTAAAAAGTGTGAAAAATCCCGAGCATCTGAAGTATGATATTGCAAAAACTAGTTTAATGCCAGAAAAGGCAGAAATAGAAAATATCTCATCTACAAGCTTTAAACATTACAATTTCTAAGCAGAGAGGCAATCTCCTAAACCAGACCTCTGCTAAGCCCAGGAAGAAAAGAACAGAAATATCAGAACTATGTGTCTGGCAAAAGGCTTATTTTACTGCCCCTAGTATGTGACTGAGGGTGCAATATATACATATAAATATATAAAATAAGATGAAAAAATGTATATACATTTATTTATAGGTCCAGTGATTATACTTTACAATCAAATAATAGCAACATCAAGACAGTATTACTACTGAAATACCTAACTTCAGTCACAGCTTTGGTATCGAGGTATATAAATATAGACATGTACATGGAGCTCTGTCTTCTGAAAATCTGGTGTTGACAAAATTCTTGGTCAGGTGGGAGGCAGGACTACAGAACCATCAGTTTGCATGTAAAATCCTAGGGAAGTACAGCCCCATGTAACATAAATATGGACCATGCTGCAGACAACTGTAGTTGCAAAGATTACGGTGCCCGCAGGCTTGCGATACAGCTGTTTTCAGCCACAACAGGGAGTTTAACTGCAGTGGTTTCAAATTCAAACAATCCAGAGATTTTGTTGCTATGGCAGCATCAGCCCTCTACTGCAGAAATCCAAATACATGTGATACCATTCATGTCCTTTCACATATGCCTATTTTATTTCATAATAAAACCTTGGAGAGCCAGCATTTAACCATGCTAACACAAGCACTGCGTTGAGTAAAGTTAAGGTATTGCTTTTAGGAAATACACTTCACGGCATTTAGCTTGATGACAAGAACCATGACTCATAACACTGAAGAATGTTTTCATGGCTAATAATAGGCTGCAATTAATATTTTTCCTGAAAAACAGTTTCTACTGTTACATAAGTCTGCGAGCGATGATCTCAGGGACTATATGATGTTTTTATTTCAATCAGTCAGATGGCAGAATATTCTATAAAAATTGAACTGGGTTTTATTTATACTTATGTGAGTCCTTTTACTAGAGGAGCACCTTACATCTTCAGTCTATTCATCCTCTCACTGTCTCTGTAAGGCAGGACAATGTTAATTAAAAGCTCTTTTAAATCTGTGGATCTTGCTTGCCAACATTTTAAATACTTCTTCAAAGTGTGGCATCGATACATGTGACATACATGTATGTATGTTGACTTAGCCAAGAAAAATAGCCCTTCTTTTTTTCAGATTGCTGCACTGCTAACCTGTTCCCTTCATCCGGGAACTCACAGGTGGAGATTAAAAGAGATTTTTACAAGTTCACAGAGGCCTGTGAGCAGGAAAATTGTTCCCTGTTTCCGATTTAGTGCCATAACCCAAGGCTGCTCTGTTCAAAGACTGCAGCTGGGTGCTGCTGCACTCTCCTTCCACTTTACAAGGAAAACAGTGGAGCTACATCACTTTCTTGCCAGGCTGAACTCCCTGCAACTTCAGAAAGCCATTTGCAGCTAGTTGATTAATTTTACTTGGTGGACTGAATGAGTTACTACTGCAAGCTCTCAGCTTTCCTGTACCCAACCAAGTACAAAATCAGAGGGCTTCTGCATGAAAACATCTCACTTTAGACAGATTTCTGACAGTTTTCTTTTGAAAAGATTTCTTACCAAAGGCATGTAAAACTATCATGACCTAAACAAGAAGATCTCTCAGGGATTAATATTGTGTTGAAAATAGGAAACAAATGGTAGGAGTTAATGCTCTGTTTTCACAAATATGTCACATTTAATCAAATTCTTGCCATTCATCTCGAAAGGGTTGTACTTGAGCTGGGAAGGATGCTGAGAAGAATGGCAACATTGATCTGCAAAACAGAACAACTTCCACAGCAAAAGAGTAAGCAATCTCGAGCTGTTCAACTTGGAAAACAAGCTGCGGGAGGGAAGAGGGGGAGATGTGATAGATTTTATAATACCATGATTAGTACAAAGAAGGTGATTAAGGAGTGGCTGCTCATTATTTCTCATAGTAGGAAAGCTACAGAACACTCAGTGAAATTATTTGATATCAGGTTTAAAAGCAAACAAAAGCAAGTTCTCTTTCCATCAAGTGCATGATTAAATCCTTAAACTCAATGCTGCAGAATGCCATCGAGTCCAAAGTATAAAGGTCTTCAAAAAGTCATTGGAGTCCCTCTAGCTCATGACATCCTAAGTCAGTTGGTTGCTAAATGAAGCAGGTAATTCATGACTCTTCAGTAAAGTTGAGGATTTTACCTCTGATATTTGTGTCTTGGTACTCAGTCATTTTGATGTAAATATGACAAATTAATCCTGTAATTGTTTCCAAAGGAGATCTTTTAAGGGTTCTAGTGAAAAACAACTGCAGTAAGACCAGGAGGTTAAGGGAGATGATTCTTCCCCTCTATTCCGCTCTCAAGACACTCCACCTGCAGTACTGTGTCCAGCTCTGGAGCCCTCAGCACGGGAAGGACATGGACCTGTTGGACAGAGTCCAGAGGAGGGCCACAAAGATGATCAGAGGGCTGGAGCACCTCTCCTATGAGGACAGGCTGGGAGAGTTGAGGCTGTTCAGCCTGGCGAAGAAAAGGCTCCAGGGAGACCTTATAGTGGCCTTCCCTAGAGGGGGCTTATAAGAAAGACGAGGAGAACACTTTTAGTAGGGCTTGTTGCATTAGGACGAGGGGTAATGGTGTTAAACTGAAAGAGTGTAGATTTAGACTACCTATAAGGAGTAAATTTTTTAAAATGAAAGTGGTGGAACACTGGAACAGGTTGCCCAGAGAGGTGGTGGATGCCCCATCCCTGGAAATGTTCAAGGCCAGCTTGGATGAGGCTCTGAGCAACCTGATCTGGTTGGAGATGTGCCTGCTCTTTGCAGGGGGGTTGGAGTAGATGACCTTTGAAGGTCTCTTCTAACCCTAACAATTCTCTGATTCTAAGACACTGTCATTTTAGTGAACACCTAAAAGTGAGCAGACTGCAGATAATCGCATTGCTTGAGAAATGTAAGTGCCCTTATGGATATTATGAGTCACTATCTGTGTCTTATTGCTGTGAATAAATAAATACACGCCTCTAGCTTAATTCCACAAAGACATCTTTCCATACACCTACATATAAGATGTGGGATGGATTTCTGTTTTTGTTTTGTTGTGTGCCTAAGACATTGCATACCATCCTAATCTTCTCTGGAAGGGAGGAGTGGCTCATTCACCACTCCTTTGGCTGACTAAGAAATGATGCCAGGAAGTTTTAAAGACAGTCTCAACTGTGTCTTTTTAAGGCAGATTAGCAGCACTCCCCTTTTAGAGACTCATAGCAGATGTTTTTATACTGCCGGAGAGCAAAACGGAGTGCAAAATATCACTCTGAAAGGCTGAAGCTAGAAATGTGGGTGAAAAAAAAATACAGGCTTCTTTCTTCTACTTTGGCTCTGTGGTCCTTTCTTCCCTAAGCCAGTCCAGAAAGATACTTTTGCAGCTTATTCATTTGCAAGAACTATTAGCTCCTACGGTGGAAAAAAAGCTACCAGTGTGAAGACATTTAATTCCTGATGCATCCAGCTGAGCTGCTAAGGCAATGAATCACCTGCGGTATACAGTGCTGGGCTCAGCATCGCTTTGCGTTCAGCCTTATCACCCTGTGGAAGTTTGGTCCCTTGTGCAAATCCCTGAGGTACAGGTCTCATCTTATATGGGCAACACTCCCTCCTGTGAAGTGGGTCCTATCTAAAGAAATCCACATGAACCATCTGGCATTTGAGCTAGCGGCAGGTATTGGCTTCATCCGAAGAGAAAGAATTCAGTTTAAAAACAGCAAGCACTTTCCTTGTTTTGGGGTAAAACTGAGGGAAATCCACAGATTTGTTAAGGACTTAATGACCAAATTAGCTTTGGTAAATAAAAGCAAAAGAGAACAATGTTTAGAGTAGGATTTATCTATTCATGTGCAGGGTATACATTAGGACTCTAGAATGATCTTTTCACAAGGTACTTTTCTTCTGCGTATGTGAAAAGCAGACAGCTCACTGTTTTTTGATTGTTTTCCACCTGAACTCAGGCTTTCTTACTCTTCTCCCTACTTTTTGGTTCAGTCTGGCTTTCCTCTCTTGCAGCAGAGGAAACTGCTTACTCTTTCACGCCTCAAACATCTATTCTTGACCTTATTTGTTTCTCCAACCCCTTCCCCATCCTATTTCACCTCACTACAAGTGATTCCACATTCTAGATCTTGTTCATGATTTTCAATCTCAATTGCAACTCCTGGTTAACGGAGGTTTTGTCCAGCCCACTGCCTTGCTTCTTCCAAGTCACATCTCAGAACCAGCGCTCCTTCATTTTCCTGAGCCTAGTCTAGAGAGGTAGACTAAATTTCGTAATGGTTGGAATGTACATACATACAGGGGAAGGAGAAAGAGGGAAGCATCCACATTCAAACTGTGCAGCCTGCTCCCAGAACCAGGCGCCATGCTTATGGGTGCAGCCACAACCTCCTGAAGTGCTAGCATCCAATGAACACCCCAATGTCCTGGCCTGGGATCTCTGGAAGGTCATAGACGGAGTCTGTGGTAAGAAACTGCAGGCTGGCCAGGTAAGAATTCTAACCACTGCGACAATTTTCATCTGACTGTCACACTCTACAATTGCTTAGCTTAGAAGATATAGGAAATGCACAGCGAGAGGCTAATGGCCTGGAGAGGAAGATCAGGAGCCCTTTTAATTTTTGTTCTGCTCATATAACTGCAAGCAGTATCAATAAATAAGGAATACTTTGTAAAGGCTGCTAACCTATCTGCTTTGATAACCTCTGAAATATTGAGATTAATAACTGACACTCAGGGAAAGCGAGGGAGGGAGAGTAATCTTATTTTGCTTTGTAAATCAGAGTAAATGTGGAACTTACTGAAGAGCAGTTAATGCAGAACATCAATCTGTCATTTTTAGTCAATGCTTAGGCTGTCATTGACATTTTGAAGCCCCTACGTAACACTGTTGATTATAACAACTATTAATTAAATCTACCTTTTTTTTTCAGAAAGTCATCAGTGCTTTTTTTTTAAATGCATTCAAGAACTCTCCACTCCATGGGTGCTTTATTCTTCCCACAGAGTGAGAGCATATGTGGACACAAGCAGAAATATCCCGAGTTCCCCGGAGAAGAGGTGGCTGTACTCTTTTATCACCTGCAACCCAGAAAGAGAGAAGCCTGCCTTCTGCATGGTTTGAAGCAAGGACAGAACTGGTCCCTGAGTGACTTGTAAATGCAGCTGTAACATGCTGATGCAGTGCAGAGTTTATGGTCCTGCAGCCTGAATAACCATCATCACAACAGGAGACAGGAATGGGAATGAGACCTGGGAGAGGAGGGAGAGGGCAGGTCTTGTCCTTTTTTGGGGGTAAAAATGGGATCCTAATCCCCCCCTCTCTCCCTTCACTGCTTTTCTCCTCAAGGGGTTTTAAATGTGGAACGTGTATTTGATGTAGCAAATTAGCAAAAGTGATTGAAGAAGCATGCTGTCCTGTTAGGTATTAGCTTAATTCACCTAGAAGATTTAAACCAAAATTCCTTAGGTTTTCATCTTGAGTAAAGGTGATTCAGATGACATCTTTACCCTTGGGTTTCAGATTATAATTCAGGCTGCCAGCCTGCAGGGAACATAAGAACTGATTATTCCTTCTGCCTGGACATTTAAGACTAATGTGCAAGTCAAGCACTGAAGTGCCATCCTAAAGCAAGGCTAGGAGCTGTAATAACTCCTTCCCCTTGAGTTATTAACCCACAGGGTAGATGCCCAGCTAATCCCTTGGTCAAGCATAGGAATCTCAGACAGGAGATGTCTGAATAGCCACTTCTTTCTTCTGCTGTGACAGTAGAAGACTCTACCAAATGACACAGGTATAAAATACATATATATGAGAGGAACAGTTAGGAGGTAAGTGTGCAAAACAAAAAGCAAGTGTTCTGACCCACCTTGGAAATAGGCACATGGGAAAAATAGTGACCGAGAGGCTGAACGAATGAGTTGCTTCCATGGCTCTTACAACTGATTTTCCTAATGCATTTGAAAATAATTCTCTCTGACCTGTGGTGCACAAATCTCACAGGACTGCCACAGAACTCAGTGCTGCCCCCAGATCTTCTCCATCTCCTTCTACTTTCTCTGCTGCTGTATTCAGAAATTAGCCTGGAAGTTATCTGAGCAGGAATCCTTGGCTCAGATGTCTGGCATGCTTTCTGAGCCCCTTGAAACTTAAGTAAATCATCCTAGGCTAAAACCTAACATCCTAGACTTGACTTGAACCCGCTATTATCAATAAAGAACCTTGCTTATGATAATACAAAGATGAAAAGATGAACTGAGCATAATGGATGAAATCTTGCTCTGTTTCATCTGTGTGACCTCATTTGCTTCACTGAAAAAGCATAAACGTATCTTAGGGTCAAATTTGTCTCACTGTGAGGAAAGAAGAGGAGTAGGAATGCTAAAGGCCATTGGAAGTTAATGAAGTCCTGGAGAGAAGGGTGATGGATGGGTATTCACTCTATAGCTTGCTGTGCTGACGGCAGGCTGCAATCAGGTTTTTAAGCCAGGCTACACCTCCTCCTTCAACAGCCCTCCTTTTTCCCTTCTCCATTGATGCAGTCTGTCCCTCTGTTGTGGTTTTGTTTAGTGAGGGGGGGCCTAAGGTGGAAGCTTCTGTAGGAAGCTGCTAGAAGTTGCTCCCCTTTGTTTAGTGGACTCGGCCGGGCCTAGGGCGGACCCGCTGCTGGCCAAGGCCGAGCCGATTGGTAGCAGAATGTCCCGTGATAACGCCTCTGCGATAACGTATTTAAGAAGGAGAAAACAAGAAAAAAAAAGAGAGAAGACAAGATGTGAAGAAGCTGAGCGGGGGCAGAGGCCCAGAGGGGGAGACGCAGGCCTCGTGGGCCTTGCAGGCCTCACCCTCTGGCCTCTCGCCAGGCAGCCAACCGGGCCCAACTCGGCCCGGCCCGGCTGCAAGAAGTGGAGAGGGGATGAGATGGGTGATGTGAAAAGATCCTGAGAGGCGTCTGCCAGCCTGTTGTGAAGAACGAACTTTCTTTTCTTGTGAGAGAAACAGCTGCAGACGCCAAGGTCAGTTCAGAAGGAGAGGGAGGAGTAATGCGGCTCCTGGCCAAGATTCCCCTGCAGCCTGTGGTGATGACCATGGTGGAGCGGGTTGTCCCCCTGCAGCCCATGGAGGTCCACGGAGGAGCAGAGATCCACTTGGAGACCGTGAAGGACCCCACACTGGGGGAGGTGGATGCCTGAAGGCGGCTGTGGCCCCTGGAGGGCCCGCTGGGGCAGCTGTTCTGGAGAGACTACACTCCGTGGAAGAGATGACCCACGCCGGAGCAGTTTCGTGAAGGACTGTGGCGTATGGGTGGGACCCCACACTGGAGCAGGGGAGGAATGTGAGGAGTTCTTCCCCCGACTATGAAGCAGCGGCGTAAAACATCGCGTAATGAACTGATCGCAACCCCCATTCCCTCTTCCCCCCCTGTGCCGCTCGGGGCGGGAAGGTAGTAGAGATAATGTTAAG
Organism: Ardeotis arabs; assembly: GCA_011801015.1. NCBI lineage: Eukaryota > Metazoa > Chordata > Aves > Otidiformes > Otididae > Ardeotis > Ardeotis arabs. The sequence goes on along the minus strand of JAAGAY010074807.1, from coordinate 4,049 downwards.
CTCGGGAAGAGGGAGGGGTGGGGAGGAGGTTTTTATCTTGTTTCACTGTCTCATTATCCTATTTCCTGCTAGTTTTAGTAATAAATGAATAGTTTTCCCCAAGTTGATTCTGTTTTTGCCCGTGACGGTAACTTTAAGGATTTCTCCCTGTCCTTATCTCAAACCTCGAGCCGTTTTTCTTCTATTATCTCCCCCTGTTCTCTCGGAGGGTGGGGGGAGTGAGAGAGAGACTGCGTAGTCTGGTCCCGATCCGGGCTGAACTACGACACCCTCATAGAAGGCCACTAGGCTAGTCAGACATGATTTGCCGTCAGTGAAACCATGCTGGCTATCTCTAATTACCTCCCTGTCTTCCATATATTTTGACACATCTTCCAGGAGGATCTGGTCCATGAGATTTCTGTATATGGAGGTGAGGCTGACTGGTCAGTAGTTCCCAGGGTCCTCCTTCTTACCCTTTTTAAAAATGGATGTCACATTTCCCTTTTTCCAGTTCCTGGTGACCTTGCCTGGCTGCTGTGACTTTTGCAATACGATGGAGAATGGCTTGGCAACTATATCAACCAATTCCCTCAGTACCCTGGGATGCATCTCATCAGGTCCCATGGACTTATGTATGTTCCGGTTCCACAGGTGGTCTTGAACTTGATCTTCGCGTAACCATGAGTTCTGAGTCAGCTTCTGAGGAAATTAACTACTTTTAAAATTTGGTATATATTCCCAACTTAGATATGCTTCTGAATGAATAATAAAGTCTTTTATAGTTTTCAGATAGTAGGGGCATCCATAAACTGTAATTTTTTCTTACTCAGAGAACAGTAATTTTCTGAGTTTGTTTTACTGTTTTCTGAGTATGTTTAAATCAGGTATTCATATCTGGTAACTGCATTATACTGTCTCAAAAAGTTAAATGAAAGAAAAGAAGATAACAAAGTCTTCAGCAGTGATGGTATAAATATTTTATTCAGAGTTTTTTCACTGTCTTATTCCTGTAGTTTTAAAAAAATATCTCCAGCTGAAAGCTGGTCAAAATAAAATGTGTCAAATGAAGCAATACCAAACATGCACTAGCTTGACCAATTGGGGATAAAACCAGGTGCTTACTATAAAAATATGGCCATCAAAACATATCATGCCTTTAAGAAACAATAAAAAGGCTTGTCAGTCTCATCATTTAGCAGGAGGGAGAAATATAAAGAGAGAATTAAAAACAGATTAGGTCACTTGAGAGAGGGCAGTCTGAAGAAAATGTGACCCTTCGTGTCTTTTTGCTGCGCTTATTTCACTGAAAGGTTATGTCCGTAATCTAAGCCAAGAAAAGAAAAAAAACCCAACGTAACTACTGAGTGTAATTTTTCCATGTTAAAACCCAGCTTCATTGGAAGGAATACCTAAAAATCAATATATAGGTTTCAGAGTCTATGCCCAGGGAAGAATAGACTAGACAGGGAAGCTACGGTGACCTTTCATCTGCCTGCATTAATGGCTCCCTATGCTGTACCCCCAGGTGCACTGATTTCACCTTAAGCATCTCAGGCAATGGGCTGTCATTATACTCTGAACACTTTAAGAGAATGTAGTGTTGGTTTGTAATTCTTGTGTGATAAAACTGGATATTTTTTTTCCTTCTATACTGTTTAAATATTTCTTTCCCAGTGTGTTTTAAAGTACTTTGCAAATAGCTCTTCTTTCCTTGGTATTTTTATCCTTTCTAGATGAGACTGTCAAAAACTCAAACTTGGGTTGCTGCTGTTATTACCAGAGTCAACAGCGAAAGCACTCGGTGTTACAGCTTTTCGACTGTTGAAGTCAGTGGATGTGACTTACTTGCCTGACAGGTGCTGTGGAAAATCTGCATTGTCCTTTTTGGATTCAACTTGGTGTGGAAATTTACAATTGCTTGCATTTCTGGCAACTGCAGCAGTAAAAGAGAAGCTTGCACTTGGATGCAGAAAATTTGCCGTGACCTTCTTTTGGAATTTAAAACAGAATGACACCAGTTTGGCTGAAAAAAATACAACACCCTGCATCTGCATTCCTTCCATACAGTTTCACAAGCAGCAAACGCAGTCTTTCCCACAGTGACAGCAAGGCAAATATATAAAGTAAACAGAATAATAATTATTTTCCACCAGGAATGCCAGTGTTGATTTTCAGTCAGCACAACCTATCCAACACCCTGCATAATTTAGCCATTTTAAGGGTACTGAACTCTAATCAGCTCTACTTCCATTTAAGTAGTTAGATTACCTCTATACATTCTGAACTCAGCCCTCTCTGAACTCTGCCTGAGAGTTAAGCTCTTTAAGAATTAAGCTATTACCACAAAAATAATGATTTATACTTCCAAGGAAAGGCCTCTCTGAGACAGGGACA
>JAAGAY010074390.1:1948-23155 GCA_011801015.1 Ardeotis arabs | reverse complement strand
GCCCGTCTCTGCAGTAGGTCAAGGTGTCCTGCATTCAACAGCGTACCTCCAAGGGTCCAGACATTATCAAGGTGTTGGCAGACACAAGTGGAAAAGCAAAAATTGTTAGTACAAAATTAAAAACATATCTGGAGGGAGCATCATGATCTCTGAGAGCAAAAAAGAAGAAGAACAGAACACATGAATAACGTCTCTTTGTGACACGCTTCTAAAATACTTGGTGGAGAATGATCTGATCTTTTTCCGTAAGCTACCGTGAGAGCTCTCCCTAGCAAAGGTGTGGCTGTGAAAGTGGTTAAACAGGAGCTGGATGTGAGAAGGCAAGGCTCAACAAGAACACCACTTCTGTTTTTTCTCATGTATAAGCTAGCTAGATAAGGCAGGACTGTCCCAGGATGTATAAGTTAAGGAGTTATTTTCAGGCTAAGCCGTGAAGAATAAATCAAGGATGATTAAATAGCCTAAGATTCAGAAAGTAAGATGACATTTCCTTCCTTCAGGGATAAGGTAAAGGGAACTTATATTTAAAAATATGTATGCAAACAGATATTTTGGTTAAATGAGTTTAAATTGTTCTAACTGATGTGAGGGCTGCAGCTTCCTTTGAGAAGGACAGTGCAGACAAGGCAGACTAAGGAAGAAATGTTGTTAGAAGCCATCTAATAACCAGCTCCCTGACGTGATGGCAATATCTTATTACTTGTAGTGAATAAATGTGTCAAAATATCACTTGTTGAATTATAGAAATAGCATGGATTTATACAATTCAAAATAGACTCAAGTTTGAAAACCCTTTTTTTCTGCCAAAATCCTGAACTCTTCTAATCCCTTCCTCTTTGAGAAACCTATGCAGCACTGCCACTTGCCGTGGGGGCTAATATAGAAATAATCTACCTGTAATTAAAAGAGATAGATATCTTCCAGCTCAAAGATTACAGCTCATTACTTTCCTCGGTCTCATGTGAAAAGTAGTCTCATCTGTCTTGTCAAAAAATGTAATCCAGGAGTCTTGCCCCTCGGAAAAGCAGAAAGGTTTTGCAGAAGGACACTCCATAGGAAAAAGAGCTTGTGGTTGCTATCGAGAGAGGGAGAGAAAGTTACGGCCTGCAACACGCCGTAACGTTGTGAGCAACCGGCCATGGCTCAGGCTGTTTGCAAGGAAGCAGATGACTGTGATTGCTTTGTCGTTAGCTCAATCCACGTTGTTCTGCAGAATATTTTAATAGCTGATACGATTTGTTATGACTTTAACGCAAGAGAAAGTAGCAACTGAAGAGAATTCAGGATTACACGTCTGAACGGCTGCTGCGCCCTTTGCTGTGCTGAACTCCTTGATCAGAAGAGCCACGTGGAGGGCAAGGGATGGGGAGGGTGTTTCTCCACAGAAAACGGGTGGCACAGCAGCAGTTGTTTACCGTGCTGTAAATGCAGAGCAAGAACAACATGTCATTTTGCCGAGAGAGCCTGGAACAGCTTGCCGTGTGCATTTTGTTTAAGGGATGTTATGGTGAGCAGCCCAAATTGCTTTCGTGTCTCATGAAATTGCGACCTATTGCAATTGCTAGCGAGACACGCAGGCAGTTTGTTCTGAGAGTTACCTCACGCTTCCAGTTACCTAATACTTCCCAAAAGTATAGAACTGTCGTCGATGGATTAGTGAGAAGCTTAAAATATCAAATGGCTCTAATTCCAAACCGGAGACTGCTAACAAACATTTCAGTGCGCACTGTATTTTATAATCTGTGGGTTAACTGTGACTTCTGAACCAAACATCCACACACTACTTGACATATGCTTCATCCGTTGTGCACAGCCACATTTAAAACCCAAAAAAAACCCCACACATGAAACGCTAGAAAAATCTAGAAAAGTAATCCAAGGGGAAAAGCTCATCCTGGTCTGGCTCCCCTGAAACAGTTCATGGACTGGCGGACTATTACAGGTAAATCCTGAACATTATTATGAAGGGCAGGGCAAAAAAGACAAATCCTTTGACAGGTAAGGACTGGAATCAAGTCCTCAAAATGGTGATTATGAAGAAAAAGAGTCAAATAAAAAAAAGGAGAGTCAGGCTTCAGTTGATGGGAAGGACATGTCCCAGAGGAAGTCTAGGAAATGAAAATAATAATCTGTTACTAGAATATAGCAGGAGAGAGTAAAAGAAATAAGAAAATTCATGGATTCTTTTACATTTTGAGGCAACTGTAAAATTTTTTTGGTTGGCTTGTAAAGCTCTGATCTTTTACCTCTATGTGCCAGTCTTCTGCTCACCCTTGCTGGGCTATGCTGACATACCGCATTGTGCTGTGCGTAACCAGAGCTGTTTGAGCCTAGTTTGAGCATCTTTAGCAAAGCAGAATATACGGGAAAATAAAGCAAGGAGTGCTAAGGGAAGCACAGTTTCACATGAGATGCTCAAGAATTATATCCCTGCTAAGGTCTTGTGTAAGCTAGGGCAGCAAACCTCCTGGAAACATCTCCTGGGCACAAGGTACTTTAACGTGAACAGCTTAACACACATAAAAACCTGTGTGCTCCTTAAACTGTTACCAGTCTTTAAATCTTGGGCTCGATAGTGCCTGAGTGATCAATTCTTAAGCATACGGTTTGCTGGCCTCTGTTGTGGGAGCGCAGAAAATCTGTTAAAACGCAGATCCTCCTGCTTTCAGTGCAGGCTGTGGCAAGGCGTCTTCTAATTTTGGATCTCAGCAGTGTCTGTTCTCCACTCAGCAAAGCACTTAGGGACGTGATTTAGAAGGAATTAGAAAAGTGAAAGACCTATTAGGGAAACAGATCTGTTATTAAGGTCTGTTTATAAGTAATGAAAAGGGATAAAGTGACCAGAGGCTGAGTGAGCAGCGTAGCTGAACTAAGGATGTTAAATGAATTTCCACCAAAATCTTGGTGAGCCTCCTTGAAATACATTTAAGTGTATTCCGCTTACATAAGTACTTACTATTAAGTCCATATAGAAGAGTTCCACAAGAAGATGAAGTAAAAAATTAAGGTTATTAAATGTCAAAAAAATTTAGCTTGTTTTTAATAATTGCTTGCATCTTCAACAGTTATGGTGGTTTGAACTTGAGTTTCCTACCAAGAAGAAGTTGCAATCATGTAAAAAATGTTATTTGTGGTGGAAAATATGGACATAGATTATAATGAAACGTGACATACATAATGCGGGTAAGATCATAAAAACCAAATGAGAAGTGAGAGTGGAAACTCCTGTTGTTGTTTCACCTAATGACAAAATCTTTGCTGTGGAGCTGTGAAGTCATACTGAGATCAGTGTTTTGATTACCTTAAGCCCTAACCAACTACCTGATCCAAAATGTTTTAATTCAGTAAAAGGCTTTCCATCAGCATCAACTTTCAATCTAGAATGAAAAGGCCCAAGATGTGAGTTTGAAATGCAGCCAATTAGACTTCCTAATTTGTTGTCGTGCCAAGACGAAACATATTTTAGGGGAGAAAAGAGGCTCAAATGTTGTTTTCAAATCTATTTTATCCCTTATACTTCAAAAAGGTTCAATTACATGTTCATTAAGGTAGCAAACAATATGCCATTTTATCTACTGGCAAGTGGACGTTTTTCATACGTTAGCTTTCGCCAATAATCAAAATAATTCCGTGTATTTATTTGTTACTCTTTTTTTCTTACAAATTAATATAAAATAATTAGTACTGTTCCTTCGTACCAAGTAAAACATTTTATGTGCCAAGGTATTTCTGATTTGCACTCTAATTAGAGAAATTTTGACTTGAACACGAAGATAAGCAATCGATATACTAAGCCGAGGAGCAGCTGTTATCAGTATCTGATGTTTTCAAATAGATGGGGAAGCACAAGACACCCGTGAAGCGATGACAGTAAACGGTTACAAAAGTGCATACTCTGAGAGTTTTGTTGGTAGTGTGGGAAAGGTGAACTTTCTGGAAGATTCGATGGAGTTTTGTGGGTATTTGTATGCAGATCCTTCCAGGCTTGACAAAGATCACTGGAGACGGAATGGGATGTTGGCTGGGAAACAGCGGGCCTTGGCAACCGCTCTCCTCCCCGTTCTGTTTATGAATTAGCAGTGGAGTCTTTTTTTTTTTTTTTTTGCAGGGGGGGGGAATGATTGTGAAGCAAGGATTCAAAATAACGTGAAAGAACCCTGGCTGTTGCATAAAACATTTGTATTAAGTTTGGAATATATGCGGCTTGTTTGGCAGCAAGAGCCTCAACACAGGACACAGTTCTTTGCAAATCAGCTGGTGAGTCTTAGCCATGGCTAGGAAATGAAATGGTGTCTTGAAGTATTCTAATGAAAAGCAAATTTTTCTATTCATTACAAATACACTGCCTTAAACCATACGTTATGAGTCCTATGTAAGAGCGTACGTAAACTCCTTAAACATTGGTAGTCTGTGAATCTATGGAAAGAACGAAGAATTGTGCAGATTCTTTCCTTCAGTTCCAGAATGGCAGTGATAGATGTGCTCTTGAAAATATTGTGGCTGAGCAAAGCTTGTTCATGGAAATTCTCTCCTAAGCCAGAGTTTATCTAGTACAAAAAGGTAAATAATTTAAAATCATCTAGCACAGTGATTTGCTATTTTACACTGAAAGGGTTTCTACACCTCTCATAACACTGTGAAACAAACCAAAGGGGAACATAAATTGTCCTTAACTTACTATGTCTTTAAAGATACGTAAAGTTTTTGATTAAACATGAAAAAAACAAATTAGCTGCAGGTTGCCACATTCATGAAGGTTACGTCCTGCACCCACTGAGTAGAATGACTTGTCTGCCCTACTATAAACTGTCTTATTTCCTCTTCTTTTCTTTTCCTGGTGATAGACCATCCAAAATCCCTGCCAGTTCATTTTCTTTCTCACCTTTATGTTTGAAAATAAGATTTACGCGGATTTGAACCAACTATTTTTTTCATTTCCTTAGTGTATCTAATCTCCCCTCTGTCTTTTTCTGTTGTGAATTTGATTGTTACTGATCAGGTAGGTATAATGCAGATGGAAAAATAAAGGTAATAATCTTTGAAATGTTTTTGTTTTCTTTTAGGGGAAAAGTGAGTGAGTTATCTGGGTAGCTGGTATGGATGTGGCTTGTTTCTTTTTTGCGTTTTCAGAATATGCAAACTATTTCTAAAATTTATGAAAGTGAGAGAAAGTGGTGATTGTTTCAGTAGTGCAGTAAGTCCAAATCTTGCCAAATAATGAAATATATCTGTGACTGTAATCAGAGCTGAAGATTTATGTGGAAATACTCTGTATAGTCTATCCTGCTGCTGGTGTTTTCAGATGGCATTCTAGTCAGACAAGTTAGTGTATTAACTTGTCTGAATATTTAAACTATCCTAGACTAATACATACTTTTTACATAATTAGAAATTTAAAATACTTTTTTTTTTTTTGGTCTCAAAAGGCATTGAGGTATGCTACTGCAGGTACATGGCGCTCCTAGCAGGACGTTAGACATGAAAGACAAAATTCCACCAACTGAAAAATGATGCTGAAATTCTATTAACAACATCTGACATCAACATGATTGAAACCATCATCTGTATTAGAGCAGATCACGTTATTTTTCAAGATGCAATTAATATTTCACTATTTTTTTGTGTAGGCATAAAAGCAAAGGCTGTATTCTCTCTGTAAGATTTACTTAATTTCATTTTTCTCTTGCATCTGTTCTTCTTGGATTTGGCTGCTTTCATATTTCAGTGTACAATTTTGAGGCAAAGTCTACAAACTGCATATGGAAGCAGTGATAAAAAATAAGCATGCTGTTCACAGAGAATAATCCCTTCTGAATTATCACTATGTACCTTTGATTAGAAAGGTAGACTTTTCTGGGATTAAATATGTGGAAAGCACTGTAATGTTGCACGGGGTGGTGGGGATACATGGGACGACTTGAGACTTCTCTCCCAGTTAAATACCCTTAAGTGCAAGATTATATCACTGCACCTGAAAATAGCAAGTCTTTGTTCGAAGAACACTAAATCAGTGATTAGTGATTATTTTGGACCAGACTGTGGATGGGTGCAAAAGCAGCGAGGACCTGAGCACCTTCTGCTCCTCCCCTCTCTCTCCCCCCCTGCACCCTCCTCCTCCCACTCCTGCCTCCTGCCTCCTTTCTATCCCTAATTGTTAACATGAATCATTAACCCCTCTGTGCTTCTGAAAGTAGCCAAGCCATTTGCAAGACGTTTGTTTGGGGTTGGCTTGATTTTTTTCTGCTATGGCTGCCAAAATGAAGGCAAAAAAAATAAAAGCTCATTTTGCCTACTGACAGTTGGAGAGTTTCACCAAAACCAGGCAACACTTCAGAAAGGCAAGAAGGAGTTTTTTTTTTTTTTTTTTTTTAATTTGTGAATCTTCTCTCCCACTGCATAAGCCCTGAATACAAATTTGTTTTATTGGCCATTTCACAGCTGTTGATTAACATAGTTCATTACAAAACTGCAAATGTGCTTATTTGGAGGAGTTTCACTCGAAAGAATAGTCCAGTTCTCTCCCAAGTCAAATTCTGACAATAGACAGGGAATTAAATGACTCCGTGGTCAATTAAAATAATACATATGCAAAGTTTTTTCCAATGTAAAAATGAGGGAAGGAAGCAAATGAAAAGAGTGGTTAAAAGGTTAATTAAAGGTCAAGTCGTGTCTCATAAAACATCAGGCACAGAAAAAAAATGCAACAAAAAGCTTACAGAATAAAAGAAAAGAACAGCATAAAATTGATGATAAAAAGAAAAGCAGAAAAAGAAAGGAACCTTGCAGTAGATACCAATATGAATAATAAAACATGTTTCAAATGTACGTGGAAGAAGAACCTAATAAAGTAGGAAGCCAGGCCTCCAGGAGACAGCAAAACAAATTTATTGACTGAGGAAGCAGCCCTTGATAAATAATTAAAGAAATTATTTGCTTCATTGTTCTCTGGGGAGCTCAAGGGACAGATGCTGGCAGCTGCTATATATCTTCATGGATGCTGAAGGCAGTGTGTCACGGAGAGCTTCCAGTATCCGTAAGGTGGAAGCGATGGAGCTGCAGCCAGACACAACTCTTCGCACCACTTGTGCAGAAACAGAAAGAGGGACAGAGAGAGAAAGAGGGAATGAATGTATCTGTACATAAACGGAGGCTTTTTTCCTAGACTTCTGGCTGTGACACTTGAACATGGATGTTTCCTAATACCGTCCAAGCCGTTAAGTTAGACAAGTCGATTGAAACTTATGTCTCAGAGAAAAAAAATCCTTTCTTCATTTGTGTGAGCTAACAAGCAAAAACATGAAAAATAAAATCCTTGAGGACTGAAGCAGCTAGTCGTTTTTATCTGAATTAATAGCTTGGGGTAAATGTGAAGATCCTTCATAGCCCTTCTTGACCTGCTAACTCTGAATTAAACTACATTTTGCTGTCACTGTGATTTAACTTTCTGTTCATTGCCTCATGATTTAAGAATACACCTTTTCCCTGCTGAAAATACAGCTCGCGAGAGGAACTTGGGTTTCAGCTCGGTTGCTTAACATGTTGATAGCAAAGTCGACACTTTACTGACTTTTCTTACTTTTTGGGAAGTACTTGTTAAAAGACAATTTATTATATTCCAGTCTAAAAAGCCTTTGAAAGACAGGAAATAAAGTACTGCTCACAGAACTGGGTTTTCAAGATGTATTGAATTTGCTGTGTAAATGCACAGCGTTATTAGCTCCAAAAGAGAAATAGAAGGAGAGAGATTTTCATTGGCAAATGATATCTTGGGTCATGAGTCAAGGATGCCTTTAAGAACATCTCTAACTTGAAGCACATGAGTCGTTATTGGGAAGAAACGCTTTACTTTCCTGAAAAGAAACCTCATTGTCTGCAGAAGGACATGGAACTGGCACAGGAGGAAGAGATAAATGTAAGGAAAGGGTAAAGACTTTATTCTGCCCTTGTATAAAAATGTTAGACTCTTCCTTTGCTATTCAACCCTGTCTCCTCCTGTATCTTCTTTCTCTCAAAATCCATTTGCGTTACTGCAGTTGTGCCTGATGGGGAAAACTATGGCATTAGATCAGACAGTCAAGATCAGCCATGCTAAAACATTAACAGAGAGGACATATAATGGTTTATGTGTTTCCCAGTATCTCTTCTTGTCTGACCACACTTGTGCACAGACAGACTGCACCAACCCAGCGTGGACCAAATAAATAGCTTTCACTACTGAAGGGTGAGCGTGCAAGTCGTGAGTGGTGGAGCACGGCACCAAGATGAGCCAGGCATGTGTGATCGCCTTCAGCAGCAGAAAATAAATTGATTCTTAACCTTTCACTGTGTCTGCTGTATTTTCCACTTCATCTATCTGACTGTTTATATTTCATCTAACAATGGAGACATTCACCTCTCTGGGACTGCGCAACAGGCCCCCAGCTCTGGATCATGTGAAAATAGTCACCTGTACGCAAACTTGTCTGCTGCCTCAGATGTTCCTCCAGCCCCAGGAAATCCCCAGGAGGCTTTGGTTCTCCACTTCACCAGCAAAGTCTGCACTTTGTGTTACATCTTCTGGCCTGTGTCACTGTCACCAGTCCAACTGGGGAAGCTGGTGACCTAGGGCTAAGAAGCACGAGTGAAAAAGGGAGCTGGCAAGACCCAGACAAAGCAGGATGGGCTGACATGGGAGATGTGATCAGTAACACACTTTGCAACCCTGGCAATCTACTGGGTTAGGGCACCAGCTATACTGGTAATACAATACCCTGGACTGTGCTGTGATATCAGTGGTGCTGAAAATACACTGTAAGACCAACGGAAACACAAGCTATCATCTCGTTTTTCAAAGATGTAACTTTTCACTGTTTGCTTTCATTTATTTCAGAGATGAAAGACAGACAAATTCAGCTTCTTTGGAAATGCCCTTTGTCACAGGAAACTGTAGATGCCAAGGCAGAGGAGAGAGTCAAGCCCTGGGTGTTTTGCCTGCAGCAAAACACTGAACAGGAAAAAACTCCATGAGGGACACACCAGCAAAATGGCTTGAGATGATAAAGATATGAAAAATATCAGTGTTGTTTCTTTGTTTGTTTTTTTAAAAAAAAAGGTGTAATAGGAATCCTTGGAGCCTTGTCAAAGTTGCCAGCCTCAGGAGCCCCCTGAGGTGAGAAGCTTCCACCCCACTTCCACGTCTCACTTAACATCAAGGGAACAGAAGCTCTCTGGGAGCCTAATGATCCCCAAAGAGACTTTCTCCTTCTCATTGACTTCTCGCCAGTGGAGCCGGGTGAGTTAAACTTCCCCCCTCCCTATGCTGTTCCATTTCATTTTCTTCTTTCTCATATCTAATCCAACTCAATACCTACTACTTAATTTTAACAAGACTGCATAATATTTCCATAAAAACAGGCTGTTTTCTTCCACAGCACTTCATTACGAGATCTGAATTGCCTGATCCCTTGTTTTTGTCTCTATTGCTTGTTTTAGCCTCTTCCCTCCACTCCTGTATTGGCACTGGACAATAAAAAACATACAAAGCATACAAATACTATTTTTAAAACCCACTTTTTCCATTTGTGTCTCACCTAGGGCACTGCAGCTTTTCACTTTTGCTCCTGTGATGTGTCCAGATGTCACCTCAAAAATCAAAAGTATGAAGAATCACAGAATCATAGAATGGTTTGGGTGGGAAGGGACATCTAAAGGCCATGAGTCCAACCCCCCTGCAAGGAACAGGGACATCTCCAACCAGATCAGGTTGCTCAGAGCCCAGTTCAACCTGAAAGAAGCTGTACAGCTACGTTTGAGGCATTTTTTTTAAAACTGGTGAGCTATAGGCCCAGAAAAACTATAAACATACTGAAACTTGTAATTCACCATTCTGCTACTGCTGGCTTTACATTAAAACTGGTGAAAATCAGAGAGGAGGATTTTTTTTTATTTTTTTCCCCTGTAGATATTCAGGAGAATTTTCCACTCTGTCACCGAGCTGTTCAGCTACTCCGGTGACGAGCTCAGGAGGAAAAGAGCTCTGCAGCTAGATAGATGAGATGGAAACGTCGGCATCATTGCACTGTATTAAACAAGCTCTATGATTACACTCGCTAGAGTTCCTCTTTGAATTTAATGGAAAACTTTATATTGATGGAATGCCTGATTAATAGGGATTTATAACAGAAGCTCTGTTAATGTGGAAAGCATAAAAATCTCATATGTCTGTATCTATTGCCCGTCTTTACTAGATTATTTTCACTTGGTTCAGGATTTAACTTCAGTAGGAAACAACTTTTGTGAACAAAAATCCAATGGCCATACCAAGAATGGAGCACTGCAATTTGCAACTGTGTTAAATAGTTACTTTAAAAGCCCTTCAGATTAATTACAGCTGCAGGAAAAAAAAATTAGATTAAAACACATGTTTATTCTCAGCTTTGGGTGGCTTCAGATTTTGAAGCTTCACTAACAGGTTCTGGTGATAAAGGGTTTCTTCCTGACGTTAACGCAGTACCCTGTCTCACCCTGAGCCTCCAAAGCCAGCTCAGGACGTGACACACCATAAGTTGTTTGAATTTTAAAGTCTGTTTCACACTTTCTTTTTCCTCCACAGCTTCTGCTATTGTAAGGTCATCCATGGATTTACACTGGCATAAAACTGGTGTAAGAGAGTAGGAAATCAGGCCGTTGGTTTGTGTCTGTACTCCTCCAGTTTTGCATTTCCTCAGCTCCTTCTGGTCAAGTTCTGGGACCAGCTTGGGCAGCTCCTGCTGTGGGGAAACCTCACGAGTCCTCCACATCCATGCAAGCCAAGGTTGATGGCACCACCATGTTTCCACTTGGGCTGGATGGATGCTTCCGATTTCATTAACATGCTAACCTAGTACTTGCACCAGATGTACCTGGTACATACACAGTAAATTCACCAGCCAGAATACACGAGCTATTTCATTTTCCAGCCATTTTCTGCCTTCTAGATCTTAGATTCAATCTGATTTTCTAAAGCTTACTGGAGCCTCCCTGCCTCGTGAGGGCCAGATCCATACATATCTGAAAATATGGCTGATAGAATTTGAATGAAAAAAAAAATCAAACCCAAATTAATCAAGTTTTCAACTTTCAATTAATTACATATTTTATTGATAGGAACAGAAGGAATCCACATTCCTGTTAAAGCTTTTTGGCCTGGCATATTGGGCTATTGATCAAAGTTGCTAAGAGAAATGGTTGCCTTTGTGGGAGATTGCCTGAATAAAGATTTCAGTACTGGGCTCTACAGCACTTAAAATGTTTCATTACTCAAGATCCCGGAGTATGAAGATTCTTGCAGTGGATGTGTTTTGCACTGAAATGTAATTGAAACATATATCCTGGGCAGAAATGCCTCAGACGATGCTGAAATAAACACATTGCATGGTAGACAGAGTTTGTATTGAAATAGGTAAATGGCTTGCCTATTAAAACATGACATATTAAATCAGTTACATCACTGCGACACCAGACTTGGAGGCAGTGCGTTGCCATAAATTTCTTTTAAAAAAGACAATTTTGCACTGCAAAATTTAAAGCCAAAATCTAACTTACATCAGGTACAACGTTTGGGGCATAGTAAGGCTGCATTGTCAAAGTGGAATCCTCCCAAATTAACATAATCCTTGATTGGGGTGTGGTTCTATGTCACTTGTTTAGTTAGACTGTTTTGCATGTGAAGCACATAAGCATAGTTGCAGCGTAAAAGGAAAAAAGGTGTGACGTGGAAAAGAAAGAAAAAAGCAAATGAATTCTCAGCCATGAACCGAGTTTCATTCATGAAAGTATCTATAAATTGTATTTTGGCACTTAGGCTAGTTCTCAGAAACCTCCGTTTATTCTACTTGTCTTTTTCTGCAGACTTGTGCATAAAAGAAAAAAGGAGTAGAGCAACTATTCCAAATATAAATGACTTTGCAATTAGTATAAACACAAAAGAGAAAGTGCTGTCTTAAAAATTCAGCTCTCTCTTTATTTCAAATGCTGGTGTCTGAAATTCTTCCACTACAAATCCGCAGTCACTTTTCTTGCTCTAGTTTTAAAGATTATATAGAAGTGTCTAAATGAATACCCATCATTTCTTTTAAGTACTACTTAAGCAAGGTTGAGAGCCGTCTGAGGCAAACACTTGATTAAAATGGGTGTCTCCGTGTCAGTCAAACTTAGTGTGTTTGCAAAGAGAGGAAGCAGCACGCTGATTTGTTCACATATATATCACAGCAATCTCTTTTTCTTTTCTTTTTCCATTACTAGATAGTGGTGCAGTGCAATATTTTGTATGTCAAAATAAGAAAATGTTCTATCCACATTCCCTTCCCCAGGGTTTGAGTTTGCCTGTCAATTGAGTTTGCCTGTCAACCGACCAGAAGACGGAGCTGATAATGGTAAAGACGCAGCAGAACTCCCTTTCCTGAAAATAACTGCATATGAACGTTCTTCAGGCTGGGACCCTGGTCCAGCACAGTACTTAGCAGCATCTCTTTGACTTAAAGATCCACCTTCATTTCACTGGTCTCACCCATTTAAAAGAAAAAAAAAGAAAAAAAAAAAAAGACTTTTTCTTTCCTTTCAAAAATAGCCCCTGAAATTTCAAGCACTGATGATTTTTAACTGTGCTAGTGGAAAAAGAAAGACATGGTTTTCTTCATAGCTGTTTTTTTTCCCCTTCTCTTTGACTTCAGAAGGCAAATGATGTCCCAGCTGGATGAGCAAGCCAGCAAGGTCAGTTGGACCAGTGATCCCTGCTCACCCTGGCTGCGGCTCCTGCATCTCCGCCTCGGTTCCTCCCCTCCACACCTTGCAGGGTGAGACTTCATGCTGTAGGGCTGGTAGTGCTCTGCAATCACAGACAAGAATATTTCCTTTTAATTTAAGACTTTATTTGAAAAAGAGTATTATAGTTTCCTTGGCTTAAACAATAGCAAAGCCACCGTAAATCGTGGGGCAGATGGCAGACTGATGTAGAGAAGAGTTTGGCGATCCTCACCGGGAACAAGTGCAGTGCTTTTCTGTGTCTTCCCTTATGACAAATGAATCACAGCCACTGGGATCTGGATTTGTGAACAAAACATCGCATGTTTGACCCAAAGTTTCATGACTGGCTTCTCCCAGCTGTTTGCTTGGGTCTTGCATGATGAGACAGATGCCAGTTGTTATGGAGAGAAATTCATGGTACCTGAAGAACATGAATCATGAACTCCAGCATTTGGATCTGTTATTTATGTCCCCCACTGGGAGCTATTTCTCCCGGAGCTCTGCAGGTGGGACTCAGTAGCAAGGTGAATTTGGGATGGTGTGACGAGAGGGGCACCTTCTGTCACCTCTCGTGCATTTGGACAGCCCTCCTTCACCAATTACAATTACACTGCTGGAGTTAAAAGGCAAAGGGGATTACATGTGGAGAGATGAACTGCTGATGGCAGCCCTGCAACAGATAGAGTGACCAAGGGCTGCAGAGTCCACTCATGTAACTACAGAGTTCCCAAAGAGCTGTAATTAATAAAGATGATGAGTCAACATGGATCATTTATATTTTCTCCTTCTTTCCAGGTGCCCGCGAGAATGACTTAATGAACCATGGAATAATATCCATATCCCAGGACAGGTTTGCTATTGGGGCATATTATCATAGCTCCACCATAAATATTGGTTCTGTGTCAGTAGGAGCTTCTTATGCTATCTTACAGGCTCACATTTCCCACACCTGCCTAAGAGCAGGCTCTATTTCAGTGGTGAATGAGGAAATTGTGAGGGTAAACAAGTCTTTGATCTAGCAGAAAAAAAGATATTAAAAAGATGTTGCTGAAGTGAGGCTAATTCAAATTTGAAATGAACATTTCTAGCCATTAAAATAACTTATCTGGGCATTAAATGGACTTTCTGCTCCGCGATACCCTTGAATCAAAAGAAGTCAATTTTAAGAGTACAGCCAAAGAGTACAGGCTCGATGAACAAATTACTGAGTAAAGCTGTTCAGCCCATGTAATCCAATGTGACAGACACTGATTAGAGTGCTTGGATCTAAAAATCAGAGGGGTTTATCATTCTCATGTATATTCCATAGTTTAGAAATTAGTTTTGGAGATGTTCAAATATTGTGTTCTGAATAAGCAGCAACTGGTTATTCCTATGCTGAAAACGTTAAAGAGAGACTAAGAACTGGTTTTATCTCATTTTCAGTATCTGGAGAGAATATGCATGACAGTTAAGAAGATAATAGTGATCTAAGAAAGAGAAATTATGGAAGATTTCTCCTGGGAAGGAGAGTGGAAGAAAAATACAAAAAGAAAGTGGAAAAGAAACAGTAATACCTAGCCCAATCGCACAAGAGAATATTTTGCTGGTTTCAATGAACTGAAATTTTAGTGTCGTTTCATGCCTGAAAAGTCTTGACTGTTTTGTTGCTGAACTCAGTATTGCATTTCATCATTAACGTTGAGGGATAATTCCACTGTCTGTACTTTGGAGAAAGGATGAAGAAAAACTCTCTAGCTCCTGCTGCCTGGAAATCAATGACAGTTTTACCACTGATTTCACTGGAAGCAGGATCAAAGTTTATAATAATTTTTGTTGCTTTTATGGTTAATAAATATTATTTATTGCTGCAGTAGTGCTGCAGTAAGATCCCTAAAATAAGCTGTAAGGTACGAAAGGTATCATTGCCCTGCTCCCCCTAAGAAGTTGTAATAACAAGAGACAGGAGAGACAAGAAGGTAAAGTGGGATTTTGATGCAGGCAACCATAACGATGATGATTACAGACAAAAAAAAAAACCCAAAGACAAGCCCTTGCTTGCCTGTTACTGCCAGTGCCTAATACCTCAGAGATATCATTCAAAAAGAACAGTCTACCAGTATAAAATATATAGACGTTGTAATATAGTGTTGGGATTGCATGAGTAAGACTGAGTAATCTGCTGTCTGTCTGGTTCTGGCCTCTAAGTTAAAACTTACTGTCTGCTTTAACTTGCACATCGAATTTTCTTTTTCCCTAGGCTTGCTGGAAGCATTATACATGCAACTCATGTCACTGGTCTGGCTCTGTGTTTTGTTTTCCTTCTCCTGCATCATCTCTCATTTGCTAGGGAAGATTATTTTGAGGTCCAAAACACATGACAGAAATCATCTTATGTTTCCTCCAGTCAGAGTAAGTGCCATCCTCTAGCACTAACATGTATTCAGTGTTTAAGTTTCTGTTTTTTCCTTACAAACTGGTGGAAATACCTGGGGGAGGTAAAGCAGCCTGGCAATAATCAAGGTTGCTCGGAGATGTAGCGGTCAAGCAGCCAGCGCTCCCTTCTGGGATCCGTCTCTGCTGCTCCTAATGTCCCCAGACAGGAACATCGCTTCCCAGCTCTTTCTTTTTATTATTCAGTGGGCATTTTTTCAGGTACGAAATGCAAAGGGAATGCTATGTTAGGTTAGAACTCATTTTCAGACCCAAATCCCTGTTTTTAACCAAACATCGTGTCCGTGCTGTGCAGATGTTAGACATTTTACTGTTTGTACTGCATATTTAAAATCCTTTATTAAGTCCGCAGCCAGAAGGACAGGCTGTCAACAGTTGAACTAATCAAAATTTTAGCTTTCACTGGAATTTCTCTGAAGTTTGGGTCACCTTCATTTTAGACCAGGATTTAACAGTTCTTTCCTATCCTGCATATAGCTCTGTTTAATTGCCAGTCGTGGCTGTTTGAAGTAGTTGGGAAATTATTTATGCCGGATAGCTGGGATTTCCTAAGAAGCCTAAGAAAGTTCAGCATTAAAATCTAATCAGACTTTAATGGAAACCAGGTACTTGAACACAATGAATAGTTCAAATTTACAGAAAATCCTACGGACTACAAACTAGGCTAACAGCTACAAAATGTGTGCAGGGAGAGCTCTGCATCTTTCTGCAGACGCCATTGAAAAGATTGAGGTTGTTTTCTAAAATACACAGCGGAGGAAAACAAGCATATAAACATAATAATGGCAGTCTATGAAAAATAGAGCAGGGAAACTTCTTTTCACTTTATTCCCAGCAAACATGGAGAGTGTCAGTAGCTTTTTCCTCAGCCTTCTAAGACTGAATTTTGCAGGGCTTTTTCCAAAATGTTCTGTTCTTCGCTCCTAAAGGAATCGTTAATCAAGCAAAAATGACACCTGGATTTACAGCTTCTTCCCCCTCACTTGCTCTTCTTCCTCTTTTTGGTTAATGCTGAATTTATTCTGAGAAGTCTTAGAGAAAGAACTATGTCTGGTATCGGGATTTTTTGTGATTTTTTCATACAGCAACCATTTTCTGAGAGTATTAAGGAAGTACTGGCAATTTTGCTGGCATGCACAGGCAAGACGTATATAAAAATGACCCAGAATGGACACGCTGATGTTGATGGCAATCACGTTTAATAGAAAAACTAAGGTCAGTGAAATAACTCAGCAGAATGGCTGTAATTTTTTATTACCCTCACAGTAAGGTAGCATCTTAATTTCAAATGTGAAAGAACATATAGCCATTAGTGGAAAGGGTCTAATTCTTACTTCATTAGTTTTACCTCACTGAATTAACAGAAATCAGATGATAATTTATCCTGGGATTCATGGGGAAATATTCCTGATCTATATTGATGTAAACGAGAGGTGAATCACACTAAAAGTTTGGGGGTTTTTTTCAGTAAATTGTTTCTACAACTATTATATACATTTTCATTAATTGTGCTTGGAAGAAGAGTTTGTGTGATAAAACATTCCTAGGGAGCCTTACTTATCTGTTCATCTTTTCTGGGTTTGAAAAATAGCCCCCTTCTATTTTCAAACAATACACAGTAGTTCAATGTCACAGACAAATGTGTGCTGCAATATTTAGACTTAAATTATAACATCCTGGCGCCCTAAATGGGGAGGAACATACAGCATGTTTCTGATTCATTTGCGATATGATCTGAGTGCATCTACGCTGAATTTCTGATGAGTTCATACCCCTTCCAGTATCCATGTTTTTACAGGAGGTTGGATTAAGCCTCCAAATTTTGTCTAAATCTTTGAATGGGAATTTTGATACCCACTTAGATGGTCCTGAAGAGAGAGTTGATGTTTTTGAGTAATGCAGTGTGAAACCAAACGGAACTCACATACCAAATCTCCATCTGGTATAACTCAGTCTGGCTGCATGTAGCTGTTGTGGTTTGTGCCCACTCAAGATCCAGAATTTGAGTTTGAAATATGAAGAAGAGCCTGGTGCGGTCACAGGGCTGCAAACCCTGACGGCAGAAATACTCAGGGAGGTTTGACATCCATGGCCTGCAACATCTCATCCGCTGAGCCTGCAGCAGGGCGCGGCCCTGCCAACCTGAGGGGACCAGCCTAAGCAACCATCCAGTGCTATCACCACTGGACTGGCACTCAAAATCGGGCGCCAGGAGTTGTGCCCTTGCTGCCTCTGCCCCAGGTCCGCTCGCTGTCTCAGCTGCCCGTTTTGTACCTCTGCCACTGTCTTGTCTGCCCTGATGAGCCTCCCATGCACCCTTCTCAAATCTCCCAGCCCTTGGTTGTCTCTTTCTGCTCTTAAATTGACAGCTCATTTTTACTTGCTTCCCCAGGATGGGGAAAGTAGCCTTTTCCTCGCATGAAAACATCACATACTCCTTTAAATTCCTTTCTAGAGCATGAAAGCCTGTGCTTTCGAAGGCAGCATGGTACTGTGAGAGAAGGAAAAAGTGTGGAGGAAAATACTGAAGATGAATAGTCTTCATCTGGACAGATTTGCGAGTACCCGCCCTTGCAGAATCTTGGTTTATTTCCCCTCTATTATAGTGAGTCTAATGTTGCTGATATATAACTAACTTGGCATCCACTAATTGCTCTCCAAAATAACCAATGATTTTTTTTTTCCAAGACAAACAGCAACTTGTATGGAATTTGTAACAGCTAAACTTGAATGCACCAGCTCATCAGAAAAAGTGGAATTATATATGTTCATTGCAGAATCCTTAAGTGCCTGCTTCCAGTTTAACTCCAAATGTGCATCTCCAAGTGCTGCACTCAGCTTACACATACACAATATCGCAAAATGATGTTTATTATTTCCATAGTCCCCAGTCTGCAAGCACTTACAGATACGTTCAAGTTCAGATGTACTACTACTCCCACTGGTTTGTAAAATTAAGCGCACGCATAAACGCTACCAACATCAGAGCCTTAATTTGTGTTCCTTTGAACTGGCAAGGGGCCCATCTGCTACGTAGCTTTAATTCCACCCAACAGTCTCGGCGCTCAGAGCGACACATTTTAGAAATGGAGTGTCTGTATTAACAAGCACTTCCATGAGCAATGAAACTAATGAAGCCTGCTGTCTTATGGTTTTGTCTCTTGTAGCTGGATTCTCTGGTGCCTAATAAAGTGAGAACTCCATCAGAAGTTTTTCACACAGAGGAGGCATTCATAACATCTCCTTCCTGTATAGGAGGAAAGGGACAGGACAAATGAAGGTATTTTGCCTCTTTTTCCCCCTGTTTTTAATACAAAAGCCGTGTGTGTTCCTAAAGCAGCCTTTTCTTCATTGCTATTTTTGTGGAACTTGGAGAAATATCCTATTTTTGAGATAGATACACAATCACTGAAAATTGGTTAAAATTGGTCATGGAGCTCAAAAGCTATATGAGGGAGGACAGGACAGCAAGATGAGGTCTTGGGTTTTTTAGGCAAGCAGGATTATAATTTTTAAATCCTCATGCAATTTCAAGGTGTATTAGGATGACAAAGGCATACGTGAAGAAAAGAGGAATTTTCATTACAGTATCAGTAGTTTACACCTCTCTCCTAAGACAGGTGTAAGCAAAGTAAGTAATTAATGGCCTCTAGTATCATATGTAGATGTTATAGAGGGAGCAAGTATTCTTTGGTTCGTACAAAACTAGACCCTGATGCCTGTTTTGTAGACAACCAAGACTACTGGGTCCCTTTCTCTGGTTAGTTTTATGGGGAGAACCATACATTACAAAGCCCCACAATTACAGAAAGCTGGGTAGGCATTTTGTAATGCAGAATGCCCATATCAGTTGAGATTTCTGGTTCAAAATGCTCAGCAACAAGCCAGGACTGTTTGAGTTTGAAAAATGCTATTAGGCATATTCAATATTAGCATCTCGGGCTCCAGCAGGAACCTTCCCATTGACAAATAGACACTTCATTTGAACTTGGCACAACCTTCAGTCAGCTTTGCATAACTCTGGATGGTATTACAGATTGGGAACAGAGCAGAATACATTAAACATGGACCAGGTGATAGCAATTCAGCAACTTGCTAATTTCAATATAAAATATTTCCCCACCTATATGGGAGTATGTTTACTGCAGGGATAAGTACAACACTTGGAGGTTCTGTTATGTTTGGAGAGGCAATCAAAATATAACCAAAAAACTCCCAGAAAAAAAATATTTGGAGCTTGTTTCTCCTCTTTATGTAATATTTATTAATCATGTATTTCAAAACCTTTGAGTGTTTCTTAGCAGCTTCTTTACCTGCAAGGATACAGCTGTCCCAGAAAAGTCGTCTCCTTGTACGATTTAAAACATATTAAGTATTTTAAGGGTATAAATCAATTAAGGCTTAACCCAAAGGCCACCAAAATCTTCCAGGATGTATTTTTAAATTTATATTCTTTCATATGCATGTTTTAATACAAGTGCAAAGGCATCTGAGAGAAAGTCATCCGAATTAATAGCTTAGATATCACTTCAAAACCCTGTACTGAGGTACTCTCTTAAATCAGATTCTTAATACTAAACCGTAATTTTATATCAAACCCAAGTCTGGCAGCTATAGTGTACTGCATCCAGTTTGCCTTCTGTATCATGAAAGCATTGGTCTCAGCCCAGCAATTTTTCTTCTTTGTGAAAAATGCTCATATCTGGATCTTACCTGTCTCCTTATTATTAAGATATTACTCACTTGAAAAACTAGATTCATATCAAGTTATAGCATATGGAAAAATTGAAGGGGAAGGAGAGGAATACACCTGCCAGTGAATAGATGCAGAGAGGAGAGGTTATGGAAGGTGATGTTATCTATTAGAAGAACAAAGCAGGAGTGATATCCCTGAAAAGGCTGATGGAAAATCAATTCTATAGCATGCCATCAGTCTGTTAATATCAGACAACTTAAACCTGGAATCCTTGCTGTGAACATAATGCAATATTCAACGTTTGGAATACACCCTGTACAGAAAGTAAATCAACTAACTTGTTTTTTTCCTTCTTCTCCTCCCCAAAGAGGACGGCTATGGGAATTAGGTACGTTTGAGCCCACATAGTCCATGTTTCAGATAAGCGAGGAAGTGGCAAAGGGAGGATTTCACAGCAGAAAGATCTGTTGGTATATCAACAGATATTCAAATAAAGCTGGGAGTAGACTTCTTCCCGATATGGGGGATTGTAAATATTTGAGTGTTAGTGAAAAATTTTCTGAGTGGAAGAAATAAATCCTTCCAGAGCTCCATAAACCATGCAAGAGAGGCTTCTACCACTACATACTTGCTGTTAAATTTACAGTTTTAACAGGGCTTAATATAATCTATGGATGATGGTGGCTGTAACCACGAAATAAGTCAGCGCTTGTAGCAGACGGACGCTGTTGTGCCTTGGCCGCACAGAGCAGGACCCAGCACCCTCTGGCACGGCAGACAGGCAGCGATGGAGAAGAGGACCCCCAAACCACCACCGCAGTGGCAACTGCTGTACAAAGTGACCCCAGAGCTCCAAAAATCAGAAACTGCAGGCAAGTCCAAGTTTGAAACATGCTGCCAGTTTACAGTGCTGTCCTGACAGACTAGCAGAAAGACCTGGCCCCCTCCCAATAGTCTTTCCAGTAAGCACATCTTTAACACAGCCCATGGCTTTTGAATCCAGGACGCCTTGATTTCATCTCTCACTGCTACCCTGTATCTCTCTGTATATTGCAGTAACTCTCATTTTTCCATCCTTCCCCACATCTCTCTGGAAAGGCAATTCATTTCCTAAGGACGAGTAATGGCTCTCAGAGTCCCCGCACACGCCAGCTGCTTGCAAAAACAGTCAAAATCTTGACAAGCACCCACCAAAATGCATGAGAGGTGATGCATTTTCTTTACAACTGAGATTAACATTCAACGTACCCCACATATGCATATTTTTAAAAAGTTTAATGTATGCAGTACCTCTATATGACCCTTTCAAATGCTGT
>JAAGAY010074230.1:1220-23517 GCA_011801015.1 Ardeotis arabs | reverse complement strand
CTGTCACATGATTTCTTCATACAAAGTTAACAGGAGAATGATTTAAGCTTAGGAGAACTTACAGAACAGCACTTTAACCAGCAAGAGCTGGTGTTAGTTTACAGATCACTTTGATATTCTGATTTGCTCCACGCAGATGTCAATATTTCATTGACTGAAGAGTTACAGGACAAGACTATTACTTGCAAACCTTTCAGTTACTTATTTTTTCTTCACGCAAAGGAGCAACCAGAATAAACAGTTTACTTGGGACCATGCATACACATAGAAACTGTACCCAGAGAAAAGAAAAAAAATAAAAATAATTAACAAACCTGTTTGTGCTCCAAGCCTATTCATAGCAACGTAGTAAGTCAGGAGTGGTGAGAAAAGCTTACTTTGCACAAAGACTAGCAAAATAGGAAAAAACCAAAACATACAATTTCTTCTCTGTGTTTGCCCTTTCTTCCAAAACAGACATTTGATTTACTAGCAAGTTCTCTCTCCCTTAAATCTCCCCCAAATTAATTAAGTGATTCCTCTCATGATCCAGGCCACCTGAGTCTTGTTTCCTTTCTAACCTGCATATTTGATAAACATTAAGGACCATTTCTAAGGTTGTGATCAGAGGCTAGTTAGTCATTTTATACAGAAATCAAGATGTAAATTGTATGTTTACTATTGTTAGTGTAGGGGAAAGAATATAATAAAATCTCTGATCCTAAAAACCCTGTTCTAATGACTGCAAGGACAATGTAGTCCTACCCAAAAAAACCCAGTGCTGGAAAGGTTCAGCCTGGTCCTTTCATGTTTTCTTTGCCCCTACTATTAACTGCTATATTTCTTGCTGTATTCTGTAAAGCTGTCTATAGCGCAAAATGTAGGAAATGTGCAAATTGAAATAAAGCTGCTTATTGCACAGAGGATGCCAAAATTAGTAGCTTTGAATTTTAATGAGGAGATGCTTGATTTCTGTTCCACCGGGATTGAAGGGAGTAGGTTAATACACATGAAAACAGGGGGAAAAGAGCAACCAACTTTGTCTGTGTAGGAGCTCATCCATTTAAATGGCTGTAACAAAACCTGGGTGCAGTGGACAAAAATAAACTTTCTGTTTTTCAGAGACTGCATGCCTCAGCTCTAACAACCTGCATTCCCATGTTGTTGTAGGTCCAGGCAGGGAAGATCAGAACAGGTTAATCAGGGGAAAGTTTACTGCTTTCAGGTCACTTTAGAATCAGTCTGTCTAGGCAAATCGAGCCTAGACACCACCACTGTCTAGGCAGGTCACTTTAGAATCAGTCTGTCTAGGCAAATCGAGCCTAGACACCACCAGCTGAGCACGCATGGCACTGTCTTTACCTTGCCAAAGTACCTCAGGAGTGACCTGGAGAGCCTCTTTCTTCAGCTTGAAAGTCTGTGCTGAACCCCTGCTGTCCACAAATACTATTTAGCATCTTGTTGCAAGACTTGTTTGGATTACATATGCTAGCAGTCAGGCTGTGACTAAATGGCTATTGGCACAGGTATTGAACTAAAGCCTAAAAGAAATGGAAACTTTTGTTTGGACTCCAGTGGGCTTTGGATCGAGCATAAGAGGAATAAAAGCTCTAAAGCAAATAAGGCAAAACGTCAAGATTCCCACCCTCTCTACTCTGTTCTAATCAGAGGTGATAATCAGGATTGTTCAGCTGTTAGATGCTGTCAAATGCTATCTCAAACCAAGGTAATTAAAAGAGATCTTTCAAAAAGCTGCAGAGAAAAATAAGTGCATTTGTGTTGACATAATCAGTTCTGGATAAACAATACACAGACCAGTTTCAATTCAAAATCTTTCCCGGAAGGTCACTAGGACTGCATGTGCTCTTTGATTACTTAAACTGGTTTTTATTTTCCTTCTCTAAGCAGAAGGGTGATCTGCTTAGACTTGTCCAGGTAAAGAGACTTTTTTCCTTTTGAAAAACAGACTGACCTCAGTTCTTCCTCATAATGGTCTTGAATTAATACCAGTTTAAAGTAGCTAGGGACTTTATGCAACAGCCAGATGTGTTCAGAGCCCTGAACACCTTTCAGCCAATGTTAGACACAAGGCTCCAAACAGTAGATGGGCCAGGTAAGATCACTGTGAGGGGAGCACGACAAGAAATGTGATCACCTGGTTATTGTTGCATTGTTGTGGACAGGAATGGTTTCAAAATTCATCCTGAATTCCATCTCCATCTCCTCTGCACGGTGAAGAACTTCTGTTCAGAATTTCTGATTTTAAAAGTTCTCCCACTTCAGTCATCCTTTAATACACACATGATGTCTCGCTCTTCCAACTGATCCACTTGCATTTTACCTTTCCTCCACACAAGTGACCCATTCCCCGCAGCACCAGTTGCTGGTCTCTGTACCACACATGCCCATTTCCATCAGCTGCCCGCCAGCCCTGGGCACCAGCCCTCCAAAAACAGGCAGCAGTTGCAATAGGTAGTTCTAACTCTCCACCCTTTGAAGGTTTTCGTATGGCACTGCTAGAAGACGCATCAGTTTCCTTGACATATTTCCTAGTGCTTATGGTCCAGGCAACACGAAAAGGTATCCCTGTGTTCCCCAGTTAGCGGTTAAGAGGAATTCGTCTGCCTGTGGCATGGCCGTTGACGGGTGCATGTGATGAGAGGGCAGGGTGGAGCACGAGCTGGCCCAGACCAGAATGGGCTTAGCCCTGACAGTTCTCCTGAGATGGTTTCATTTTGTGATCCACATTGACAGCATCTTACGCACTTACACAGTGAGGGACCTGGTTAGTTGTAGTTAAGGAATTTGGAGCAGTCCATAGGGATTTCTACCTGGTAGTTATTCTCAGGAGAGAGGGTTCAGCTTGGTATCAGAGCATCTGCTGTGGGCAGGGAGGAAGAAAAGGCAGCTGGCAGAGCTCTGTCCCTTGCCATTTTTCACCTACTAAAGCTGAATCTGATCTGATTCCCTGTGAAGGGCTGTGGGATAGACACTCTTGAGTAATTTCCACTTGCCTTTTCCCAAGTGACCTTCTGCTTCCAAGGATGATGAGGAAATCATTTGCCTCAGGAGCTTTGTCTGGGAAATGTTATCTTTTGCAACCTTTCATTTCTCTTTATTAAAATGAGTTGCTTTTCATTTGAATTCAGCTTTAAACTTGGCTGTGTAGCTGGGAAGAGGTTCTCTGCAATGCACAATAAGCAGCTTATCTCACACCTTGTCCATCCTTTAATATCCACACAATAGCAAGACCTGGAAAGCAGAAACAGGGAACCATTTTGGTCCAGGAGTGTCACTTATTTCTCTAGAGCAGCATGTGATGTTACACATACCATGTAAGAAGTGATCCCATCCTTGAATGCACAGATCACACAATGTAACTCATTTAATTTGCAGGCTTCATAAGTGATACTGTCCTCCAGGGACTGTTGTGGGAAGACATCAGAGTAGAGAGCTGTGTTTCAGTCATCTGTTTTCTAAAGCTTTGTACTAACCCAGAAAATTTCCTCTCCTCCCCAAGTAGGAATGCCAGTTCACTATAAATCTGTTCTTTAAATTTCTGTACCTCTCCAGATTTTATGGAAAATACTTATATTTGACAGATGATGGCAAATAGTTTAGAGGAGATTCTTCTGATTTTGCATTGTACTCTAGAAGTCATTATTAGTGAATTCATTCAAGCATTGGTAAAGTACTGAAATAGAGTATTAGCAGATCCTAAAAATGCCCTCTAGGTTTAAGAGAGCAAAACACCAACACGTTCTGTCTAAATACAATTATACAAATGATTGAAATTAGCTATATGGGTCATTAACAAGTCAAAAATTAAAAAACAAACTCCTCCCTAAGCCATCCTGCTGCTCTGTGTTACAGGACCTTACTTGCACAGTAAGCCTGCACAGCTGAGAGCAGGGAACATTGCCCACTTTAAAGAATCTTTAGTAACTACGAGTAGAAGTAGAGTAAAACCCAAGTAGGAAGCCCCAGTTCTGTCTGTCTGAAGGTGGGGGACATTTTAAGGACAAATTCTGAAACAGAAAGTGCCGTGTCCTGTCACAGAGATCACCACACCACGCTTTTGTATGTACTCTATATAACTGAACCTTCCTGGAAAACCTAATCATTGTTTGGAGAAAGTCCTGGGAGCAGTAAGTCCTTTTGAAAACCATCAGCTGCTCATGAAACACCGAGGTGCCTGCTGACTGGTAGTGTCAGTCACCTTAGCTCCTCTGGCGCTACTGCCCTCCTGGGGAACGACGGACACAAAAGCGTAGTTTTGAGAGACGTACTCAGAAGTGCACGCTGTTCACTTTCCACTCGGATTGCCACCACCCACCAAGCTTCTTGGTCCTGAAAAATCTGCATTGTTATAACCTGAGTAGTGCACACAGGATGATGTGCTCTGCCTCTGGTAGGTAGGACCAGGACAACTCTACTGTTCTCTTGGTCTTAAATCTGGATCCCTCTGGGCTTCCTTTAGCATATTTTGGGTATTACTTGGTAAATAACTGAACTGGACTTAGCTGTCATGCAGAAATTTGGAACCTGTATGACCCTTTCAAGCACGACCCTCTCTAATTTAAAATTCCCCAGTCTTATCAAGGGTCCAAGTTAGAGTACAGACAAATAGTTCTTTAATAGAGAAAGGATCTGAAAATCTGATCAAATAGCAAGCAAATAGTGCAAAGAGAGAACAAAGTTACCTCTTTTCTGTTCTTCCTTGTAGCTTAGATGGTAACCCATCTCATCCCACTTACTGCTGAGAACCTCCCTCATGGACTAGCTGCTTGGTCACACCACGTCCCACCTGCACGAAACCCAACTCAGAGCCCTGACAGAGAAGGAGAAACACACCCAGCATTTCTTTTCCAGCCTATCTCCAATCTGAAATTAATCCTGCCTGGACATCCTGCTGACTAACCGGGTTACTGACTCAGCTTTAACAAAACCTTGAGTAGATGACATGAGTATCCACTTCATTAATCCTCTGCCTGATCTCCCAGTGCACAGTCCTTATAAGTGAGAAGGGGCAGGCACACTTTGAAGACATTAAGCTACCAGCCATTTGCAAACAAATTTTCTCTCTTTCTCCACACAGACAAGTGCTCACTGCCGCTCAGCATCCAAATTCAGGATAATTATAGTGACCTTCCAGCTGTCACCAACAGAAGTGTGGGAAGGCAGATTATGCACATGAAGTTCTATACAGCTCAAGCCACCATATGTCCAGGTTTCACTGGACACATTTCACAAAGCAAACTTTCTCCAGGCTGAAAAAAAGACTTTGGCCATTTGTCCTGAACTTGTGTGTGTCTGGAAGCCCTCCCAGGCTGGCTGATACTTGGACTGGGTCATGAAGCATGCTCAGATCTCCTGCATGGTGGCTTTAGATATGCTGGAGTCACTGAGTTTGTGCTGCCCATCTGATAGGGCTGTGAAAATCCAGAAAGAAAGGAAGGCTCAACCTTAGCACTGGCAGCTTCATCAAGAGAGGGAACTGAGAGCTCTCTGCTGCCTGCAGCTCCTGTGGGCAGCTCCCAGCATGGGCAGGAAGGCTTTGGAGCAGGAAGTAAGAGCCTGAGCTCTTTGGCGGGAGGCTGCTTCTCCATGTAGGAGCTGATGTCCTGCATCACTGCTGTGAGGTGTGCTCCCAGCAAGGTATGGGAAGGCCACCCTGCCTGCGCAGCCTCCCTGCATGAAGCCCTGTGCTAGGGCCTGGCAACCACAAAAGTTCTAATGAACTACAGGTTATTACAGCATTAGCGTAGTCTTGATTAGAAAATGCTTTCCACAACATATTGGTTGTAGCTCAGCTACAGAATCCAGAAGGTTTTTGACCATAACTCTTGGAATTTAAAAGGCAAACTGCATTCTTCCAGTTCCAGACATTCATAGGAGATGTCCTACAGAGATGTGACTATAAAATGAGATCACCTCCCCTTGTCAAGTCTCCATCAAAACATTCAGCTTGGTGAACCTCAAGCAGTTTAATTCACCAGGAACTTTTTGAATGCTGAGTCTGGAGAAATGTTTGTTTAAGCTCTGAAAAAAAAAAAAAAGAACCCTATGACAGGGAAACTGAGAAGAAAACAAACAATTAGAACACGCAGGGCTTGACTTTTTCCCTCCAGTGAAACAACACAGACATTTTAATAATTAAGCAGTTTCATAATGTTTGTAGAGTGAAATGAAAGTTTATTGCTTCTGCTGTTTCTGTAAAGGAACAGGTCGAAGCATGGGGGCTTGCAGAACAGAAGCCTTGGGGATGGGAAAGAAGAAAAGCAATGGTGCTATAGGGGTGAAAGAACAAATCTCTAACTCCCTAGGTAATATTTACAGTACTGCAGTGGGAGCTTGGTTAAGGAAGGAATGAGTCAGGACTTGGGGCCCCATTTGGTAAATGAATATTTTTGCACACAAGGAACTTGGGTGAGTACGTATTGGACTGTGGTTTAAGAGAGACCCTTTAAGCTTGACCCAAAGAAAGCTGGGTTGTGCAATTCTGACTCATATTTTAGGATCACTCATGCTCTAATTTAAACCATTGGGCGTTTTTTTTACTGACATGAATGGGAACAAGATTAAGCCTTTGCTCCATTGTGACTCCCTTGGAGAATATGAGACTAGGGTAAAGTTAGCTGATGTTCATTAGAAGTGTCAAAATTTGGCCTCCAAGAGCAAGCGATCACACCTTCCTCCTTCCTCAGAAAAAGTATTTGAATTGGGAGCAACACGTTTATTTAATTTCTTTAGACAGATGCACACTTGAATTAAACTCCCTCAAAGTTAGGAGGATTATTCTGCCTTTGTATCTATGCAAGAGAAAGGCAAAGTTGATTAAAGACATACAGAGCTAAGAGATTTAAGCTCTGCCAGTTCCTACAAAGTGTTGAAATTGATACAATATGTCTGGAATTGATTTTTCCTTGGATGCTGCAGAGAGATCTCAGAGATGTGTTGGTGCCTGCTCTGTAAATGAAGGAGTGACTGTAAGATTACAGATAGCTGGTTTGTACTTGCAGCATTTGGGAACAAAGAGGGGAAAAGAAATCCAAAGCACGAGCAGCAGATAATATGGAGAGCAAGGAAAACACAGAGCCAGCACTGACAGCGATACAGCAAATGTGAGAGCCTGGTCCTACCTCTTAGTGGGAGTACTGCACTGCTCAGCATCAAATGGACTGAAATAAGACGTGGCATGGGTGGGGAAAAGGAAGGAATTAAAATCATCCAGATCTCAAGAAAGACTGATAACGGAGAAAATCTAAAATTTGCTTAGCTTTGTTTTTCTGATACAATTTCAGGGTTTTTTTTTTCATATTGTGTGATAGAGGAGCTGTTGCCAAAATAACTATTTAATTTTCAATAAAAGTGATGGCAGATCCCAACAAATCACCTGTCAGATATAGGCCTGTTTTACATGTTGCCTCGTTCCCTCATTGACTTTCTCATATTGCTATGAAGGATTTGCCTGTCTTGAGGCATTGACCAGGAGAGCTCCTGGAGCTGGGTCAGATGTGGTCATGCTGGTGGACAACTGTGTCTCGTGACTTTGTCCCACATAACCCAGCTATGAATAGGCACAGTGAGGTTAGTCCTGGTTAGATCCTCTCCTGTCCCTCTCAGCTGGATAAATCTGTGCTTGGTGGAGTAAATTCCTGTGTGCACAGTCTGGTCTGGAAATAAAGATACTTTATTATAGAGTAGGAAGCATAGGAATAAACTCTAATTTAGTAGAAGCTGGATACCCTCTTCCACCTGAGAAATACAAAATGACACATCACATTTCCTTTTTTTGGGGGGTTAGTTTACTAATTAACCATAAACTGGGATAGTTTACCCGAATTAGC
Organism: Ardeotis arabs; assembly: GCA_011801015.1. Taxonomy (NCBI): domain Eukaryota; kingdom Metazoa; phylum Chordata; class Aves; order Otidiformes; family Otididae; genus Ardeotis; species Ardeotis arabs. Next base: position 15,688 of record JAAGAY010074230.1, on the reverse strand, counting down.
CAAAGGGCTATTCCATACCATGGGATGTCATGCTCAGTGTACACAGTAGGGACGGGGCTGAGGGGAGCTTCCTGCTGCCTGAGCATCAGGATCCACCAGAGCTATTGTACTGTAAATTATATGCTTAAGTATTTTCTGGGTTTTTTGGTGGTTTTTGTTTTATTTGTTTTCCATCTCTGTTTTCTTTTACTCGGTTGTTCTCTTAAATTATTTTTATCTCAACCCAGAAGTTTTGCCCTTCTTTTCTTTACCAGTTCTCCTCCCCATCCCACTGTGGTGGGGACAGTGAGAGGGGAGTGAGCGACTGTGTGGTATTTTAGCTGCTGAGTGGGGCTAAACCGTGACACTAGTGTAGAGTAAGAGGTACTGTTACATGTTTGTCAAAAGCAGTTGAAGCTGCGTTGACGTGCTACATTACAGTTTCCCCAGCAGCAAATCCACTTCAAAGACATTTGAGGGCATAACCACAGAAAAAATTAGCACACCTGAAAGAGGTGAAGCACCCGTGGGTGGGGGCTTGAACTCAGACAAACCTCTTACACTGGCTTTGCTGCTGGAGCAATCCTGGAGTGGAACCATCCCCTTGGCAGCAGAAGAGCCTTGTCAGAGGGGCGGCTATGAACTTTCTGCTGTGAAACAGGATGAGGTGACAAAGCTGTAAGGAAACACAGATTTGCTTGCCTTGCAGCCTCAGTAAGTGAGATTCTGCTTTGATTGTACTGCCAGATGTGAAAGCAATGGTGAATTACCAACCCGAGCTAAGTGAGGCGGGACGGGGAGGAAGTGTGAAGTGCTTACATGTGTAAGCACCGTATGAAATGCACTTGCTCTGTAAAGGATAGGTCCCAAAAGGCCCATAGTGTATGCACGTACCTGCTTGGACAACGTGGTCTGCACAGGGGCAAACATGCTAGTTCAGGCACCATTAGACACTTCACCTCCTAAGGGAGGAAAAAGTATTTTGACACTTCTGCTGTGAAGTGTAGAAATATATCTGAGGTTAGAGGCAAGAGAGGCGCTAGATGAAGGTCGCTCACAATTTTCACTGTGTTTATGCGCCTCACAGCTGTGGGGTAAGAAGGGGAAGAAGGGGCTGTTGCCACCGCTCTGAAGGGGGAGGAAAGTGGGAGAGCAGAGACCTAGAGGAGCAAACTCACTTGCCTGTGGTCCCACTGGTGCTGAGATTATAGCCCACATAGGAGGATGCCTTCTCAGCTAATAAGTTAAGCAGGATGGGAAGACAAACATGCACAAGGACATCAAAACTTGAGTGATGAAACCACAGACATGTTGTTTCCATGGCTTTGTGTACAAGGCAGAGCTCCGGCATGGGCTCTCCTAGGTTTAGAAGGGTCATCTCCATTGCATCCTTCCCTTCACCTTGTGCAGCTCCCTGAGGTCCTTAATGGCATTTACCTTCTCCACTCATTTCACAAAAATCTGTGGACATTTGATACATTTCAGGTCTCTATTTCCCTCTAGCTGTCACTTGGTTTAAATTTGAGTGATGCATCTTACAGTGGTGGGACTGGGAGAGAAGGACGTGGATGACAGACGGTGCTGTTCCATAAGCCTGTTTTCAAATGGAAACGTGGCTGAAAATTGAGCAGTCTAGTGTTTTATTTTGCTAATTATCAGAAGACACCAAAAGACCTCTTCCGATGGGGAGTATGATAAAAACGTGTTGAAACAGGCCATGTTTTTATCAGCGCAGATATCAGTGTGCAACAAAGTGGCAAATCTAAGAGCGACTTTTAGTTATTTAATTTGGGTATCAACATACGTTTTACCTACGGCAGGGATCTCGGTTTTAGTTAATTATTAAGCAGGTTCCCTTGGTGCCTGATCACCTTTGCAGAGAGATTATTGTGAAAATACTGGAGAGAAATTTTGAAGCCTCATGACCATACTGTTTTTCATGCCCTAATTACCTGGCCAAAATCCTACTCTCCACTGAGTCAGTCTTTGCTGAGATGAATGGAAACGGTTTTGATTTACGGTGAGATATGAATTAGCCAGAATGTACCCTGAGCAGAGAGAGAGAGGATGCTATTTAATGTCATTTAAAAATGAGAAAGAAAAGCTAAAATAGTTTTTGTCTGTGGCATAATACTGTTCCCAAAGAGTTGTGACATCTGTATCTCCTAAGGCTAGAAAGGCATGATGTTTTGATATTTGCTCCTTCAAAAAAAACCCCTGCTAACAACCTTTTTTCTAGGCTATAACAGCTCCATATCCACTTCAAATTGGTTGAGAGATACTGAAAGGCAAAGCACTCAGTGGGGGCATGAAGTCTTTAAAGCATCTCCTTCATCGGCAGTCTAGAGATCTTGGCAGTGCAGGAGTTAACCTGAGGCCAAGGAAAGTACTGGGAAGGTCATCCCTTGGGGAGCCTTGAGATAAGGGAGGGATTTACTGTGAACTTTGAAGTATCTTCTGTATAATTATGCTCTGCAAATGAAGAGAAATTAATAAATACACTGAAAAGCAAGAGCATGGAGGAGACGATGAAAGCAGCAGCAGCGTGGACATGATAAGGATGCTCACCACGAAGCAGTGTTACCAACCCTAATTAAGAGCAGCAATGCTATTACTCCTACGGCAGAGCCCCATGGCTCTGACAGATGCTCCCCGGACTCCCATCTACCTGCAGCTGGGTCAGCTACCGAGCGCCCAGCAGCCCCTGCATGAGGGCTGGCGTCACGTTCCCAGGCGGCCTTGACCTACGCTGGTAGCCTAGATCTGGACCATCACCTGCAGGTCATCAGTAGGCAGGATTGCAGCTACGGTGGAGGAGGATCTCAAAGCCCCAAACCTGACCCTCCACCCCAGTGCACACACTTTGTCCCTCACGTGGCACTTTGTGCACAGTTTGAGCAGCTGCGAGCAGAGTAGCAACTGCTGTAATTGCATTATCAGGACGGAATGAGCATCATGCAGTATGCTGAGCTGCACCCATTTGCTTGCCCAAAAATAGGAGTCAGTGAAGAACTGGGGCCAGAACCTCTTTCTCTGAAGAGCTTGCAATCTGGTGCTGTAATTAAAAACAGTATTGGTTCCAGCAAGAGCTGTTCTCTGGATGCTTGACCTGGATGTGGGTGTTGCACACGTGATTCCTCAGCTGGACTGCCCCATATTGTCTATAAAAAAGCACTGCGGCAAAGGGTGTGTTCGTAGAGGAATCCATGATGTGGTGTATTGTTGTGCATGGAGGATGCTACAGGAAAACAGACAAGCTCAGATGTCAGGGTACTGAACAAATGGTGCTACTGGCCTCAGCAATAATTTTATTGCCCAACCTCTAGTGAAGGTTTGATCATACCCCTTCAGGGGGACATCACCATTACCACAGACTGCCTCAACTCCCTGACTTCCATGTTGTGTGCAAGACTAGGGAAGGTGAGGAGGCACCATGTTTGTTAGAGATCCCCTCCTCCCTAGAGCCTGCAGCTTCCTTTCTTCCACCTGCATTTCTGAAAGCTGTTGGGGGTGTGATCTGTCCCAGGGCTGCCTGGGCAAGAGTCCCTGCAACACTGGAGGTGTCTAACAGTGTCACTGGTGTTTATGCAATTAAACAGGGAGAAGTTCAAGCACAGAGGTGAGGCCTCCCCATTTCCCATGCCAACTGCTAGGATGCACTGCCTCGTTTCAAACAAATGGCAAATGAAGAAATAAGAAATCTGAATAACATGGCTGAAAGAGAAACATTGATTCTTAGAGAATCTTCCAAGGCTTTTCTGCTTTGTATTTGCTTGGGTCTGCTCCCCAGACAACAGCTGAGCAATTTTGAAAGAGAAAGGAAACTTAGATTACACAAAAATTTGCATCAAGGGCTCTGATTTGAGACCTCAGTGTCTGTTTTAACCAAACCCTTCTCTTTGCTTGATTTGCTTCCCCTGGTTCCTTCAAGCACATTGCCTTACTGATGCAGCCGTAACAAAGGACTTGCAGTGGGTTGGGAAGCCCTTTATGGGGCTTTTTTTTTTTTTTTTCCCTCTTTTGAAAATATTTCAGAGCAATCATCTGCCAGTTCCCACCAGCCTGGGGAACAGCATCTCCCTGCTCATCACTGGTACTGTGAAAGGAGGAGACACAAGGAAAGAGCTGTGCAGGGCTTGGGAGCAGAGCTGTGGGCTGCAGCTGGTGTGAACGCCTTTGCTGAAGCGAAAAACCACACCAAATGGCTTCTCTTTCTCATGCACGTGAAACTGCTTGTGCCACAGTCGGTAAAATGTAGAGATTTTGTTAATTACTTTCTGTGAAGGAGGGGAGGGTGGTGTGGCTGTGTCATAGCTGCCTCCCCAGGTCTGGTGGGATCTCTAGAGTTAAGCAGAAGCAAAGTTGGTTGGAAAACCTCCCAAGGAAGCAGTATGCTGTAGGAAAGGGGCTGCTGGTGGCTGACTCGGTTGTGAATTGACCGGAGATGAGAATCACAGCTTAATTATTTTGTGTATCTTAATTGTTTTTAGGTGAGAGTTTGTCAGAGCAATGGATAAATAACATAACACAACAAAAACCAGGACTGAAACCAATAATCACCAACATGCTATGAGCTTCTGCTGTGTATAGAATGCATATGGACAGTGACTCCGCTTTGCAGCAGTGAATGCCTCTCTTGCACATGAAATGTCAGAAATCAAATCCTATATCCGTCCATCCAAGTGTTTGTTTGGGAGGAGCTGGTACAGTTATTCACTCCAGAAACTGAAAACTCCCTTACCTTTTCTGACCACTCGATACCCCATAAAACTCCCTCTGAAGGCCTCATGGCAGTATGCTAATGGATGTAATACTTCCAGATACTTAGTTAACTATTTGCCAACTTACCAAACTGTACAACAGCTTTACCTAATACCAACAGTAGGCTGGCCATCACAAAAGCTCATAATGTTCTATATTTCAAAGTTCCCCCCTCTAAGTTTTAGCCAAACTCCAGACTCCAGTGCTCACACCAAACCTTTATGCATTTTTCTGTCCTGCTTGTGAGGTGACACTCAGTTCCCTCCTTGACTTCTTCATGTTCCCCAGGGCTGTCACACCTTTTTGCTGGTGCAACTACTGTGTGAACAAATCCAGGCTACACCTGATAATTTAACGTAATCTAAGTCCTGCATCCAGACTAACAAAATTATCCTGAATTATCTGTGGCTCTGGGGTGCAACCAGCCAGCTGGTTGCTGGTGCTTTGGATCTAGGGCAAGCTCAGGTAGAGCCAGAGTGGATATTGCTGTACATACCACAACTAAAGCACAAATAGCTTTATTTCCAATGGGAGCTGGGAATATGTGTGCTTTTTATGCTGCATATGGTCAGAGGCTCTGGGTAAATGCAACTTTTAAATCACTTTCTTTTTAATGAAACTTTAATGCTGCAGAAATCCATGGAGGAAATAGAGGAAAAAGATCTTACTAGATACAAGAAAATCTCACTTGTGTTTGATCTGTCTCTTGTACCCTTTGGAAGCAGATATATTTATTTACAGCACAATCTCAGCTCCACTGAAGTCAGTGGGAAGTCTCCCACTGGCTTCGCAGGCGGCAGGCTGGTGCCTCTGCGGGGGATGCGCGGGGCGCACTCTCCCCCTCTGCTGCAGAAGGAGCCGCTGGCGCGTGCCCTTTGGCTGCTCGCTGCACCAAGCCCATTTATCTGAACCGTGGCAGCATAAGAAGCAGTTTTAGCGATTAACCCAGTTTTGCTGCCACAAAATTAATCAAGTTGCTTCTTTTTATTTACTAGGGGAGTCTGTTTTAAGTTCCCAGATGCTCAATTTTAGGGGGAGAGGGCGCATTTTGGACGTTTAAAAAATGGAGTATTGTATTCATTTAAGAGCGGGAGGGGAAGAAAACAGTGAGTGATCCTTTCCCCGCCTGAAGATTGACAGCCTGGCAGCCTCTAAAACAGAAAAGTCTTTGTTTATTCCATCACGGCCACAGTGCCCACAGCTGTCAGGTCCGGTGCTCCCATATTGGCCAGCTCATAATATCAGGAAGAGTCCCTGTATCCAAGTCACCGGGGACAAGCTGGACAGATCCATCAAAACAGGGTACAGGAGCCAAGTGGAAAGACCCTGCCGTGTTTAGGCAGCTGATAATTGGGAGACCCTGGAAATCGAGGAGGGTTAAGATGCTCAACACATCAATAAGGCTGTGGAATGAATCTTCAGGGAAAGTAACAGTGCAAGAAGGCTATCGGATGTTACAGAGGAGGGTGGTTGGAAGGTACTGCTTCTCTTTGAAGTGGGTTAGCAGTGTTAAGCATGCACTTTGAAGATCAGTTATAATCTGAAACTGTAACATATCTCACCTCCAACTGGCCTTTACTGGCTGTGGGGGGGAGAGTGGGACTCCTGCCAGCAAACCGCGTGCAGATGGATAGAGAGGTTGGCAGGTGGTGAAGTCCTAAACCATGGGCTTATCCTTCACTTGGAAAAGTCCCGAGAGGTGCCAGCCTGAGTTGTCCTCACTGCGCTGGGAGAACAGCAGTGGGCAGGGACACAGGGCCAAAGCAAGACATACTATTCTTCAAGTTTTGATGGTAAGAGGCCCTTAAAGCACACCACACACTATCCTTTTCACTTCTAGCAAGAACAGTTCAGATGAACGCCCATGGGAAGTAACAGCCTCCTTGGCACCACAGAGCCCGCCTTCCCCTGCTTTATGGCACTGAAGAGCACCAGTGATGCCTGTCAGCTGTAGGCAGTGGCCCACCTGAGGGGTTAAAGGCTGCCCAGATTCCCCAACTGGCTCTTTTCTCAGCTCTGGTCCAGGCAGACCTTGAGCCAGTGTCTGAACAAAAGAGCTTTGCCCATAGCTTCCCTCAGCCAACTTCAGACCGCAACTCAAACAAACAGTCCCTGGCCGTGACTCAGAGCAGCCCTGCTGACGGGCATGCAACTAGGACCTGCCCAGTGCCTCCACCAGCTGCCCTTTCAGCTAGTTGCTAAGTCCCCCTTGTTGCTGCTGGTGTTTCCTGATCCGCAGGACACATCTCCTTTAGGAACCATGACAAGCACCTACTAGAAATCCTAACAACTCTTTGCTCATGGAAGAGCCACGCTGCTGCACTTTCTGCAGAGCATTTGCACCAGCCTTGCTGCTCTTACCCTGTATTCCAGCTGGGGGACTATGGGCAAAACCAGTCTATGAAATGTTGTCTTGAAAGCATTAAGGTCATTTCTGAGATTGGGACCTTTCAGAGATGCTGCAGCAAGGAAGCTGAGGCTGGTTGTTGAGTTGGGCAAGGATTTGCATTGCAGGGGGCTGATTGGCAAGGGCTCCATCAAGCCTCGGCCACGACTGCTGGCACTGAGCAAGCTGTTGTGATGCTTGCTAATAAAATAAAATGAGATAATCGTCTAAGTGGAGCAATGGAGCAGTTAATAGCCCTCCTAGATCTGAAACTCTGGAAATATGGAAGACAAGGGGTTTAGACCCTATGTTGTCCTGTCCTTGATAGCTGCAAGTGCCAGGAAAACCATGGTGGATGGCAGTGAGAAAGCAGCTTTATTTGTAACAGGAACTGGTTCTGAATTGCTTGACAATTCTAACAGTTTTCGACTAACTTGAGCAAAGGGGCAAGCTACAGAAACACTGAAGTGAGATATGGGACATAGTAAAAACCTTCTGAATGTAAAAAAAACCACACCAACAAACCAACCAAAAAAAAAACCAAAAAAAAAACCCCCCAAAACAAAAAACCCTCAAACCCAAACCATCATTTTTGCAAGGGTTTTCAGGTGCCAGCTGAGTGCCCATAGCAGGGAGGAGACAGGAGCACTGGTAGTGTTCAGGAGTTCCTCCCAGGAGCCATGGACAGGGTCACAGAAACACTTTGTCTGAAAGCAGCTGGGATGTTGCTGGCTTTTGGGCTTTGAACCCAGGTACAGAGGCTAATGAGACAATGGAAAGAGTGGTGCACTGCCACAGCTTCTTCTCTGCCTTCCATCATCTTTTTTTGCCTCTTGGTAGGTCAAAAGCCAGCATGGGATGTGGCTAATCTGAAGTTACACAGAGCTAACTGGCAGCCAGCTGCCACCAAGCAGAAGAGATGGCACTCGCTTTTCCCTCAGTAGACGCATTAATAATTTTCTCTTCTCTCCAGCCGCTGATTTCTATACTGAGCTTATGGAAACTTTTTCTCCTTCTGTCTGCCTAATATGGTTACATGGCAAAGAAATTCAGATTACCACGGGCAGAAAGAGAAACAGGCAGAGGGACTGCACAGATGCAGTTGTCTTAGGGAGCTATGTTAAAAAAGCTGTAATGCTACATTTATGTATACCTGAAAAAAATAAAGAAATCTGTAACAAAAGAAAGGGTTTTTTACTAGCTTCAAAAGAAAGATTTCTGGGAGGCTGATAGATAGAAAGTAGCTTCATGTACATTATCAGAGAAACAAAGTCCCTATTTCTACATGCTCCGCTCACCCTTTGGGAGACACTTGGTCCTCAGACTGGCATTTCAGTTTCATTCATTTCCTGAGGCATTTTACAGGAAAACACAACAACATATTTGATTCTTCAGGAGGTACTGAACTTTACATATATGACATTTGGAAACACAGAGAGCTCACGCCTGGGAGCTCCAGCTGCTTTGAAAGAAGCAAAGCTGCTGGACTCAATTATGTAGAAATGTAAATTTGGTGTAGCAGTAATACCAAAATAGGGAGAGAAGTTAGCACTGCTGGATTACGCTAACCTCAGCTGCAAAGCGTACTGGAAGTTCACAGTAAAGTTGCTGAATTATCTTAAGGGTCTTTTCCAACCTAAATGATTCTGTGATTTGAGCCCAGTGTGCTCTAGCAACCAGCCAAAGCTGGGCATTGGGCCCCGTGAGCTGCATTTACCCCATCAGACCTGGGAGCAAAAAGGAAGGCATTACACAGTGCCGTGGATTTACAGAAACTGGGGCCAGAAGAGAGAGTCTGAAGTACAAAGCCAAGATATGACAAGTTTGTGTAAAGCATCAGTTTCTCATTCACACACACAGTCTCCCTCATTTCTGAGTACATCTTGAAATATATTCTCCTCCCTGGAAAAAAATCTTGCCTCCCTTCTTCCTAGCCAGAAAGCGCGAATGGGTTTGTGAACCTTAGTACATCATTTACAGCTGCCGTAAATCTGGAACAATGTACGCTATCAGGTGGGCAGGTCTCATTTATAAAGCAGGATTTATGATTTCACCCCTTAGATCTGCAGATGGGTTTTATTGTGATTTATGCCTGTGTCATGAAGGACCATATATAAGAATTACCTGATGTTATCGAGGGACCTATTCTTTTTGGCCCTTATCTTTCTTCTAAAAGCAGAGACTACTTAATCACTGTTAGCTCTATACTGAGTGCAGTGTCCGCCGTGATTTACCCATATCCCTGTTTTCAGTATTATTAGCTTGTGATGTTAGGACTAACCCAATGAAATACTCACAGCACATGCTGAATTGCAACTATATATACAATTTATAAATGGCTCTTTGGTGACTGTGTTAGGAAATATCATTACAGTCTTTTTAAAGGAGGCATTACATCAACATTAACTGAATGCTACCATCAAACTGGGGTACGAGAAAGGCTCTTTGGGTCATCTGAGTAAAATATTTACATTTCCACTCTTATTGGTAAAGGCTACACCTCAATAGCATAAATTGTAGGGACGTACCCTCAGAAATCAGGCTGATAATCTGTTCTTCCTTGAAAGCTACTAAGTCATAGGCTCCTGGAGATGTGTTGGTATCATGCAGTCATTGGAATCGCCTTTGATGGCTGGGTCTAACTGCATATACAAAGATAACCTGTGCCCCTTAGGTGGGTTTGAAACATCTGCAGCAATTGCTAGGAGCTGCTGTGGAGTTTCAATAGATCTGTTTACTCTCAAATGTACTAACAGCCAGGTGAAGGCCCAAAACATGAAGCTCTAGCCTTGCATCCTATTCTGCAAGTGCTCCTGGGCCATGTAAGTCTGAGAGTCCTTTTCTCTGCTTTTGGTCCAGGAGAGACAGGGAATTTCTCCACTCAAAAACTCACACAAGCCTGTGGTGAGACACTGTCTCGAGGAGAGGTCTTTTAATCTTCTTCAGCTGAGGGGCAAACTAACCCTCAGCACTAAGAAAGTCTACAACATGTCGTGTTGCCACTGCAACTGCGTGTTACAAGAGCAGGGCCCCGGCGTGTTTGTGGCTTCACCTGTACAAAGAGGTCTCAACAGTGGTTGGGCTTGAGCCCAGTCTTGGTCTCAGGCACCACAGACCTACCATAAGGGCAAACCTCACGTTTAATAACACATTCATTTATATGAGAGAATAACTGTAGCAGCAGCCCTCTTCCCCCTTCCATTTCTACCTCAGCAGCAAGAAGTCCTCGCTGGGAAGAGGCTGGGGCAGTCAGAGTGCCAAGCCCTCAGAAAGCATCAGGCTGTGAGATGCTACTGCCGAACCTCCTCCCATGTGCCCTTTCCTTCTACCTGCCAAGAGCAGCGGGTGTCTGTGGTGCTTGACCATTTCAGGGACGGAGTTAAATGGCTTTCAAGTAGCGTTTTCTTTCCTGTGTCCTCCAGGACATTTGTGAGAGCAATGAGATAAGGATCGCAGGGAGCTCTTTCTTACCCTACATCCCCTAGAGATTTTTTTGCCTTGTGGGATAGGAACTTACCAGGCATGCATCTCTGCTCTTTCCTTGCCTGCTGTGATGGTAGCTTCTTCCTCTCTCATGGAGAAAAAACCCTGGGAGATTTCTGGAAACAAAGTTGGGAATTTTGGTCATCTAAAAGATTGCACGGAGGGTGTCAGGGCTGGGAACAGTTTGTTTAAATGAATGTGGCTTCAGGAAATGACTCTTGTGATTTGGGTCCTGGTTATTTTTTACAAACACACAAAGGTACGTGATATGCCAGGAGTTTGGTCTTGAGTACTGCCACAAAGGCTGCAGAGGGCGAGATGTCAGGCATTGGGCTTAACTTGCTGTGAACCATGTGTGGATGCAAGCTGCCAGAAAGTCCTTTTAGGAGCTCAGGAGTGGCCTAAGCCACCTGTGCAGGCACAGCTGCTTTGTCTGAGGTGTTCTTAGTGCATGCCTACCAGGCTGAGCTGCTGCAGGGATTTAGGGAAAGGAATGCTACATTTCTGGATCCCAAAGAGCTGTAGATGCATGTAATGTGGTGAGCAGCTCAGCCTGGGCAGGATGGGAGCACTTCTGAGACCCAGAGGTCACAGCAACTGTAAACATCTGGGGAGCTTTAAACAGGGAGGTGCCTTTGGAGTTTACGCAGCCCAAAAGTCTGTCAAAAACTGACTAGGGGTTTTTCAGCATCACAATATTAGATTTAGGCACCTCCATCCCTCTTTAGGTTTAAACCCTTAAGTAGATCTTGTTCATACCCCTCAAACTGACTTCAATAATTTTCTTATTCTATGTGCAACTTCCCAGTAACTGTTCCATTTGCTTTCAAGTTGACAGCCTGAAGCACCCCAGTTTAGATCCTTAGCTGCTAAGTAATATATACTTTTCATCAAAGCAAGTAGAAATCTTAAACGAGGTATAGATTCTTACCAAAATTTCAGCTTTCAGCAGTTCTTGTTACATCCATTAAAAAAAGGTGTAGGCAGAACGGTTTCTTAAAAGTGTAGAAATTAATTTCTTCTTCAGTAATTTAAGGACTACAAGATAAGATCCATTTCTGGTGCTTTCTTTTACATCTTCCTATTTTCTCTCATACACAGACATTTAAAAACAAAAATCTCAGCCCCAGAGGAGCATCTCAGATGGCACAAGTGCATGAAAATGAAAGGCTGTGATGCTCAGTGTTTTCTAGCTTTCTAAGTGGGCCTAGAAACATTTACAGCCTTAGCTAATCACATTACATTTGCTTAATTAATGGGAAGAGCCTATGCTCTCAAGCTGGCAGGCTTTGATAGATGAGTACAGCTGCCCTGGCTGCCAGCAGCATGTGTGAGTGCTTAATGGGAGTAGGGTGGGGGGCAGCAGGGGTGCAGAGCAGTGTAGTAAATGTAATGTATGCAAACAGAGCTCCCATTCATGCTTACTCTGCACCTGAGATGGAGAGGTGGCTTCAAGTCACCTTTCTGTGTTCGCCGTCCCTGAGGCTGTGCAGGGATCTGACCCATCTTCCCTGAGTGGAGGGGGCAGCCCTTTACCTGGCACAGCCCAGACCATCCCTGTGCCCTGGGGCACCAGCCCGTGGGGGTGCTCCCACCCACTTAACATCACTTTGGGCAGGTTGAGAGAACCTGACTGTAACAAGGAGTTGGCTATAAATGAGAGTGAGAGGGTGGGAAGAGCGGTGGCGGTTTCCTAGGCTGTGGGTGGCACAGAAAATAATCTGCATTTTTCAGAGCTTCTCCTGTACTTAAATCAGAAAAACAGCCTGTCTCTTGAATTGTCTGCTCTGTTCCTGTCCAAAGGACTTCTCATGTGCTTGCGTTACAGTACACGAGCCTGAAACACATGATATAAGCAGCTGCCAGGCCAACTGCTCTGATGATAATGGAGCCAGTTGTACATACTTTGGTACATCATACCCCATCACATCCGACTCTTACTCACCCTGCTACCAACTGCTTCTTGTCTGTTTTCTCCGGGAAACGGACTTTATCAGTGTAATTTGCAAGAAACCCTCCCGATCCCAGCTGGGGAAGTAATACTCTCCCCCACCTCCCTTCCACCGCTTTCTTCAGGGCTTTCTGTTGCACAGCAGGGCCAATTAGGAATTCAAACCAGGTAGAAAGTGAATATACAGTAGCAATAAGAGCCAGTGGCATGATTGATGATGCTTATACAAATGCTTCTGGCTTGAAAAGCAGTGTCTGGGTTGATTCCAGAAGCTGTGTCTAATTTCAAAAGGATCTTCTGAAAAAAAAAAAAAAAACAACTGAGACTTAGCAGCGCGTGCTGCAGAAAGCAACTTCCACAGATTATTCCATCCCCAGAATATCAACCAATTCCTAAGAGCAAAGCGCGAGAGAACTAACAAGACCTGTTACTCATACCGATCTTCCTCCACATTTACTGAAATAGGGATGAGAATTTTTTCTTTTTCTGTGAGCTTCATTGGTCTATGAATGGTTTTAAACTTAGGTTGTTTACATATATTAAGAATAATGGCTTAAAATTATGAAAACCTGAGTAGCTATTAGCTACAGTAGAAAAGCAAACACTGAATTTCCCACTGATTCAAATGGATCTGTGCAATTTTTTGAGAACACAAGAGATTTTCTCTGATTTTTAGACATTTGCCAGTGATGCCCGTCTGTGCATTTGTGCGCAGCTTCGTCATAGTTAAACCAAACCCCCTCATTCCCTGCCTGTCCTTCCTCATCAATCAATGGCCCCTCAGTACTGTCCTGGCACATCCCCTTCTGCCAGCCACAGCAGAAAAGGAACAGAAATCCCATGGAAAGACGTTGACCCAGATTTACCCTGGAAGCCGCCAAGCCCAGGAGAACAGAAGATGAATGCGGGGCGGGTGCTGAGGAAGCGTGTGGACCTGCCAGCTTGATGTGGGTGATGAGCTAACGGATATCTGGATATCTGCCAGCCTGGGCTGCTGGGCATCCGGGAATCCTGGGCAAATGCTGGGGGACACTGTGTCCCATGCGCAGCAGGTCTGATGCACTGGGACATGTTAGCCTTCCTCCGCGTGTACAGAGGGTACTCTGAGCAATCCAATTTGGGTTGCTTTAAAACACACTTTTGGACATGAAGGACTTGTTCTGTTCATGTGTACAGGCTGTGACAGGACTGGGAGAGCCCCAGAGGGTGCGGGGTGAGCGCACGTGGATGGGAGGGTGGTTAAGATGGGACAGGGGAGCCAGAGGTCTCCACCAACTCTTGGCACTGCAGCTGGTATTTGCACAACCCAACCTGAGGCATTTAAATGAGGTGTCTAATTTAGAACTGTGGTCTCCAGAAGCTGTTGTATATTCATCGGAGAGAGGCAGACTTTCCTGCGGGGTGATCCACAGCAGAGCCTGTATGACGTGGGAGAGGAGCCCATCTCATCCAGCGACTGCAGAGGGAGCCATGGTAGTTTGGACTCTTCCCTTGCACACCTAAGCCAAATGCACAGAGTTAAGTGCTGTGACCAGGATGTCTATCTGAGAGGGAAAAGCCATAGTGCTTATGTGTTTAAACAGGTGTCTGGATGGAACAGGACATCCCTGGCCCTAGGCACAAGGCCCCTGACCCTCACTGGGCTGTATCCTCATGGTCCAACAAGAACCACTTCCCTCTGGGTTGTACCCTCAGGACCGCTGCTCCTGGCCTCATCCTAGCTCTTGCCAGTGGTGTAAAACACAACTTCCCTTTTTCCAGGTGTCTGAATAATACTGGCATCTGTCTGGCACCTCCTGCCATCAGTCTGTTGCCTGGACTGTGTGTGGTGTGACTGGTCCATGGGTGTATCATCCCTCTGAGAAACACTAACCATGCTAAGACATGGGGCAGCCTCCAAAGTCCCAC
>JAAGAY010073845.1:952-49691 GCA_011801015.1 Ardeotis arabs | reverse complement strand
CCGCTGAGCCCCAGCAGGACCCACATTCCCAGTCCCGAGCGCGCCTGGCGCACAGTCCCAATGGGAAATGGGGATGGTGCCCACTGTGAGACGCTCCCGCGTCCCCAGAGCCGTGCTGGTGGGCACTGCGTCCCACTGCGTCCCTCTCGTGCTCCTGCCAGTTGCCTTGTCAGAACACTTACGGGGCACCAAGGCTTTTCTCCAGGGCCCCTCGCGTTCCCATCCCCATCGTCCTCCCAGAGCCATCCAGGGAGGATGCAGCCACGCGTCCTTCCCTGGTGCTGAGCCGTGAGGAGCCGGGCTCCTGTGGACGGAAGAAATTTGGTGTCATCTTCGAGGATGGGTTGGGCCAGAGTTGGGATTTTTTTGTTTTCCTGGTAGTTTGCCGCCATCGATTTCTGCACGGAGAGGGGGGTTTGGTCTCTGGCTGTGGGTGTAGCGGGTGTCACCACTGCCTGCAGTCGGAGGTGCCTCCATCCCTGCTCGTCCTGGGCAGCCATGGAGCTCGTGACGGGGACACCCGGTTGCTGAAAATGTGGCAGAGGTGGGGTAGGGAGCGACCCGTCCCTCGGACAGGGATTTGCTCTCGTTCCCTTTTCACGCCGCTCCAAAACTTGTCCCTGTCTTACCCAAATTCCTTCTCCCAGAAGGGGAATGAGCGGAGGCAGCCCCGTGTCTGCCCTGGTGGGTTTGGGTCGTGGGACAGCGCCGAGGCTGGGGTGCTGGCTAACACGAGACGTGAACGCGGGACAGGACCTCGCCTGGAGGGCAGGACCCTGTTCTGGGAGAGGGGAGCAGAGTTCTTGCACCGTGCGGGTACGTAAGCAGCACGGTTCTTAGGGCAAGGTGGTCCTTCTGACCCACCCCGGAGCTCAACAGTGGTAGCAGTAAGGTTGGAGCTCTCACGCGCTCTCCGTCTTTTCCTGGTGCGCTTTGAGATTCCCGTGAGGATTGCTCCATGCCAGGTTGCTAATTGCCGTGGGTGAGCCAGGACGGGGTCCTGCAGGTGCCTGGGCAGGGTCTGCTCCCCACCGGCTCCCAACGCTGAAGGTGGCCGTGAAGGGTCCCAGCACCCTGGGCACCGGGCGCAGGGATGGGGCAGAGCTCCGCCGGTGTTTGGTGTCTTTGTGGCTCAGGCAATGCTTTGCTGTCCCCTCGCCCCATGAGAATTTGGGGACGATGGGCAGCAGAGCCTTGCCATGGTAAGTTTGATGCTGCTGTGAAGCTGCATTGTTTGTCCCCTTGGCTCCCTCATCCTCTCGGACTGACTCTCTAAATCCTTGGCTGCGTTTTTGCTCTTTGATTAAAAAGATGATGCACCATCTCTGCTCTCATCCCCATCCAGGTTGGCCATGGCTCTTCCCATCCAAATTGCCCCAGGGCTGCCAAGCCCTGGGCTCACTCCTGCCCTGGGATGGGGATGGGGATGGGATGGGGATGGGATAGGACAGGGTGGGATGGGATGAGTTGGGGATAGGGATGGGGATGGGATGGGATGGGATGGGATGGGGCCAGGCATTGACCGGGATCCTCAGTGCCAGGGAGCATCCTGGTGTGGGTGGTTGGGTTTTGGTGCCCAGATGTCTGGAGGGAAGAGTCTCCTGCCTTTCTCCAGTGACTCTAGAGAGAGCTTCAGACCCCCTTAGCAGGGAGTGAGGTGACCTCCACCAGCCTGGCATCCCTCGGTGCTCCTCACAGCAGCTGGTAGGTTGAGTGTTGTGCTGATGCTCCTCAGCACCCTGGTTTTCCTGGAGTTACTCAGCGCTGCAGAGCGGGATGCTCTTCGCTTGTCAAGCTGCCACCCAGCCTCCTCCTCCCCCCCCCGGCAGCACAGCCGGGGGTTTGGGCAGAGCTCCCCGAGTGGGTGTTTGCTCGTTCAGCCAAAAACACCTATCATTGCATGAAGAGAAGTTAAAGAGTGTTCAGCTGCGGCGTGACAGGCCACCGCGTGCATTTCTGCAGGTGGGCAGTGCTCTGAAATGCTGCTCGGCTCCAGCTCAGGTGGGAGAGGAATACATCACAGCCTTGATAAAAGCGTTCCCGAGGAAGGGCTGAGACTGACAGCCGTGTGGGACGGCTACGGAAGAACAACGCTGCTCTTCTCCCAGGGATCCAGCAGCCCCCGGGAGCCGGAGCTGCACCATTTGCATTTTGCAAACAGGGGAAACTGAGGCACGGACAGGAGCTCCCGGTTCTGGACCTGCAGGAGCAGCCAGGGAGAGGTGCCAGTCTGGAAGGGGAGGGGAAGAGGTGGGCTCTGCCCCATCGGGGTGGCCAAAATCCACTCCCACCCCTGGGCACCAGGGACTCTTCTCCCACCACGGCACTGGATTTGACTTCCCAAACTCCCAGGGGGTGCTCCTGCCCAGGGAGGTTTGGGTGGGGACGCAGTTAACCAAGAAGATCCCTTGCCTTTATGACCCTCCCAGTTGTTCATGGGAGATCTGGGGGTGATTTTGAGGTGAAACTCAACTACGGGTGGACTCAGGATTTTCTGCGAATGCTTCCTCGTCAAGCTGGCTGCAGGTGAAGAGCAGAAAAATGGGAAATTTTCTTCAGCCTGCCCGTTTTGGGGGTACCTGCTCCCATCTCCCAGCGGGATTTGGGCTCCTACAGAGTCGCTTGCCCGTAGCCGAGTCTTCACTCTTAGCCCAGCCTCATTGCGTTTGTGGAGGGGACTTGCGCCCCGGTGCAATTAGAGAGTTCCTCAGCTGATTGATCACAGATGGAGTTATGAAGAGCTTCCTGGTGAGGTTCCTCTCTGGATTAGGGTGTGTAGATGAGGGAGATCATCACGGATGCCTCCTAGAGCCCCACCGGGCACCGGTGGGTAATGATACCGCCATAACGGAACATGGCTATGACGCTTGCTGGGTTGGGAGAGGATGGGGCAGGCACACTTCCTACTGTGTTGGTTTAAGTGATGCTCTTAGGAGAAATAATTCAGGTGGCAGATTGTTCCCCTTGGAGTGTCTTCTCCCAGATACTGTTTCCTACGTGTGCTCGTTTACTGCTGATTCACCTCCTGACCTGTGCACATCTCCTCTTTATGTTGGTCCTGTATCTACGTGAGGGTGCTGTGCACCTCCCCTTGAGCTCACACATGGGAGCCTGTCCCATCACCTAGGAGGCTGTGGGGTCCTAGAATCACAGAATTCCAGAAGGGTTTGGGTGGGAAGGGAGTGTTGAAGGCCACCCAGTCCAACCGCCCCTGCCAGGAGCAGGGACATCTCCAACCACATCAGGTTGCTCAGAGCCCCGGCCAACCTGGCCTGGAATGTTTCCAGGGATGGGGCATCCACCGCCTCTCTGGGCAACCTATTCCAATGCCTCACCACCCTCAGCATAAACAATTTTTTCCTTATATCTAGCCTAAATCTACTGTCTTTTAGTTTAAAACCATGACCCCTCATCCTGTCACAGCAGGCCCTGCTGAAGAGTCTCTCCCCACCTTTCCTGCAGCCCCCTTTGGGCACTGGGAGCCGCTCTCAGGTCTCCCCGGAGCGTCCTCTTCTCCAGGCTGAACAGCCCCAGCTCTGGGCATCCCACAGCAGTTCCTATCCCACCCCATGGAAAGCAGGGAGGGAACTGGTACTGGGTTCAGGGAGGGTGCCAGGGAGGTTCCTGGGTCTCCTTCACCCTCAGCCAGAGTTGCCCGGCATGAGATAAATTCACTGCAGTGCCTACATCCCAAAGAAACTCGCCCATCCATGGGTGAAGTGATTCACAGCAGGAAACTGGGAGGGCGGTCTGGGATACAGGGTTGCCTTCTGGATTTGCTTTACCCTGGTCAGCAGGAAGTCTGACAGAACGATTTTCTGGCTCTCCTGTAGTAGTTAAACTAGACAGGCACGAGGCTCTCCCTGCCAAGAGCCGTGCCACCAGGATATGGTAAAATATCTGTGGTAAAATAAAGGGAAAATTGTCCCAGCAGCACCAAGGGGTGCCCAACATCCCCTTTCCCTGACCACAGGTGGTCTGTGCGACGCTGGGCCCAACCCAGACCCACGGGCAGAGATGTTTTTAGTTACCCGGGAGAGAGTTTTCCTTGCTGGAAGGGAAAGCCTCAGTGCCACTCGGTGATTAAATATTAGCATTTTAATAAGTTTTCCTCCCGCGGCGTTATGAAGTGGATATTAAGAGAAATATCAATTCGGGGGTGTGGGTGGGTAAGGTTATCCTGCCAGGCGCAGCTGAAAGCTGCGGCTCCTTGGGAAAACCTGATTATTTCCATAATAATTCAACATGCTTGGCTGCACCCCGCTGGCCGGGGGCTTTCAAGGCTCCCTTGCCTGCGCAGGCGGAGCAGCCTGAGCTTCTCATCCTCCCCAAATCCCTGCCCCAGGGCAGCGCCCAACAGATCTGGGGGTGCGGCGGCGGAGGGATGGGCTGCCGTCGGGGTGGGTACGCGCGGTTACGTCTGTGGGGTTGGACTTGAACACACGGCTCCTCTGCTCCGTGCAGGAGCTGGGGTGGTTTTCTTGAGATAACTGGTCCTAAATCTCATCCTTGGGGTTCGAGCACATTTCTGGGGTGTGTAGACCCACATCCCAGTACCCTAAAGCTTGAGGAGTTCATAGAATCACAGAAGGGTTTGGGTGGGAAGGGAGTGTTCAAGCCCACCCAGTCCAACCCCCCTGCCAGGAGCAGGGACATCTCCAACCAGATCAGGTTGCTCAGAGCCCCGGCCAACCTGGCCTGGAATGTTTCCAGGGATGGGGCATCCACCGCCTCTCTGGGCAACCTGGGACAGTGCTCCACCACTCCCAGTGTAAAAAAATCCATTCCTTAAGTCCAACCAATGTAAAGCCACTGCCGAAACCGCTATGACCCCCATCCCCATGCTCTGTTTCGACCGCTCTCTTGTCCAACGGGACAAGACTTGAACACTCCAAATAAGTGCATCCCAGAAAAATCCTTATGAACCAGCCCTCCAAGCAGGCCGATGCAGTGTTTGGTGCCGGTGCAGCTGGATTTACCCCCTTGCACGGGCTGTGTCCCCTCTGCACCCCCGTGCTTGTGCCTGTGGTGCTCTCGCATTCCCCCATCCCAGGCGATGCCCGCAGACCGTTCCCCCCCGAGGCCACCCCTGCGGACCCCGACCCCTTCTCTGCCGCCCCAGCTGCCCCTTGCCTGGCTGCAACCAACCCATTTTTCCTCTCCCCTCTCCAGGGCTCTCCTTCTACACCCGGGTGCTTGAAAACTGCGAGGACGAGGCCAGGTTTGAGGAGGTAAGAGAAGACATTTTCTCCCCCTGCTCCGTCTCCCACACCCGGTTTGCTTTGCCGTGACTCCTTGTCCAGCTGAATATCCCCATTCCCCCAGTTTTAATTGTGTTGGCATCTTCATTTTCTGCTCCAGGGTCTCTCCTGGCACGTACCAAACGGGTTTCTTGGCCGTGATCTGGCTGGTTCTGAGGACGCTGGGTGCCCTGCGGCATAAGAACAGCCCTACATCATTTCCTTTGGGGCAATTAATTAAAAAAAAAAAGTCATCATCCACGTTGTTCATGCTGGAGTTTCGGGGAAAATTGCTTTTCTCCACAGGGCAAATCCTGCTGGGCTCTTGGCTCTCCTTTTCCTTTCCCTGGGGGGGGGGAAATTCTTATTTCAAATCCCTAGTGCCTCAGCTCTTGGTGCTCAGCTTGCCAGGCTCCCCAGCTGCCCGCGTCCCTCAGCTCACGCTGGGTAACGAGCCAGTTGATCCGCTTTGATGGGATGCTGTGTCGGCCCTCAGCGCCCTGCTTTGGGCTTGGAAAGGGAGAGGGATGGAATGGAAACCCAAGGTCTGTGTAACTGTAAACCAGCCTTTTCTGAACCAGTTACCAGGAAAATATCCTGCGGTGACTGAAGTAAGTTCACCCACACCAGTGGGGAGTAGAGGTGCTGCTAAGAAGCCACATTCAGAATGGAAATAGGCTTTCAGAAGGGAATGGATGTTTCCTCTGATTGCTTTGTGTCTCTTGCAGAAGACAACCCATCCCCAGGGGCTGGAGAATACCAGAGGCCATGAGGAATATTAAGATCTTTAAATTGTTTATCCCTTTCTAAAGCTTTTTCACCTTTAGGAAATAAGGTTCCATCCCAGTTCCAGGCATGGGCTGTGTTTGCGGGGTAATAAATCCTGTGGTGTTCCCCGCTTGCGCAGCCAGAAGCTCCTCCCTGCCCCTCTGTGTCCGTGGCTCCAAGTTTTAGGGGAAAAGCTCAACCCCAGGCTCCCCTGAGCTGCCGGGGAGGATGAAGGGGCAGGGGCAGGGTGGGATCTGCCACCGATACCCGCCGTGTTGCACGGGGTCGGTGAGGCACAGGGGGAAGGCAGCTGGAGATGTGGCTCCAACAAAGCTGAGGCGGTCAGGGGAAGCTGCTGATGTTAATGGGATGCAGATTTCTACAGATCTGCACACAGCCATTTGTTAGTGTAATAACTGATTTCAATAA
This sequence comes from Ardeotis arabs, assembly GCA_011801015.1. NCBI lineage: Eukaryota > Metazoa > Chordata > Aves > Otidiformes > Otididae > Ardeotis > Ardeotis arabs. The sequence continues at coordinate 43,254 of JAAGAY010073845.1, read as the reverse complement.
CAACCAGGGAGAGGTGCACCGGTGGAGCTGCCTGTGCCTCAAAACTCTTTGTGATTTGCATGAGGAGATCCTTCCCCGCTGGCACTGAATGGCTGGAGGCTCCGCTCGCTGTCCCAGGCTTGGTGGGATGCCAGAGGCTGGCTGCTCCAAGTGCTTGGTGCTGCACAGGGATCTTGGAGCATCCCAGCCGTGCTCTGGGCATCCCAGCCATACTCTGAGCATCCCAGCCACTGTCTGAGCATCCCAGCCGTGCTCCAAGCATCCCAGCCATACTCTGGGCATCCCAGCCGTGCTCTGAGCATCCCAGCCGTGCTCTGAGCATCCCAGCTGTGCTCTGAACCCACTGCTGTCCCAGGCAGTGTGCAGGAGAGGATGGGTACTGGTGCATGTCAAGAGGATGAGGACTATAGAGCTTAAAAGACAGCAGGTATAAGAAAGCCATGAGCCACAGGTCTGTATTACTGTGCACCATATTTTCTTGCAGTGCCCCTTACTGCATCCGTGGGGATGAGCCTCAGGCTGTCCCCATCTCTCTGTTCAGGTCATGGTCATTAAAAGTCCTGCCTCCTGTAAACCTGGTTGGCATCAGCCTGTAGTATCCGCACAGCGAGTTGCAGCGGGGTGAGGCAAGTTGATTTGGAGAAACCTTGCATGCTTGGGCCAACCTTTGGGCTCTTCTTCTCTCCACGTGCTGGGTGATAGGCGACGCGTCGGCAGCAGCTAGGCTGTACCCAGCTCCCTCCCACTGCAAATACCCTGATTTTCCCCATCAGCCTCTTGGCTCCATCCAGAGGGAACTCCAGCATGAATCAGAGGTTACTTTGCGCTGAGGACCAAGGTCAGCATGGAGCCCTGGCAGAGATGACATGAGGGTGTGCAACTGGTGGCTGCTCCAGGGCTTGGAACCTGTCAAAAATTAGTAATCCCAGTGGATTTTAAGTTAAGTGCATTCCTAAATCTTTCCTGTGCTGGTAGGAGAGTGCTCGTGCCATAAATGATTGCCCCGTTGGTCGTGCAGGGTCTCTGCAGCATCCAGCGGATGAGCCGAGGTGTGCGTGGCCGCTCCATGAGGCATTCCGTTACCTGAACGTGTGCTAATGCTGGCTCAGACACAGCGCCTGCTGTAGCACCATCGGATCATGGAACGGTTTGGGTTGGCAGGGACTTTAAACATAGAATCATAACATCATAGAATCTTAAGGTTGGAAGAGATCTCCAGGATAATCAAAGTCCAACTGTCAACCCAACCCCACCGTGCCCACTAAACCATGTCCTGGAGTGCCACGTCTACACGTTCTTTGAACACCTCCAGGGATGGGGACTCCACCACTGCCCTGGGTGGAATGGGGTAAAATGGTGACCTTTTGTCTGGGGGTGATTTGGATGGGGGGATATCTCATCCCCCGTGCGGGGAAGGCGTTTGAAGCTGAGCTGGCTGATCCCTCATCTCTGTGAGAGGAGACAAAACGGAGGATGCTCCCTCCTTGCAGAAAATTAATGAGATTCATGTGAAGTGAAAGGGTTTTTTGGCAGTGCTAACGAGGACATTGGCTTTCCCTGCCACCCTTTAGTGTTCACCAGGACCCGCTAGCAGGCTGCATTTGGGCTGCCCCAGCGGTTTCATTTGTTTGGTTTCACTCTATTTCTTCTGCAATTATTTTTATTCATTGCCTAATGAATTATGCAAAACCTGTGCTTCTCCAGAGCTTGGGGAAGAGAAACCTCTGACTGTTCCAGAGGGCAGGTACGGCTCTGTGGCCGTGTTTTTTGTTATCTGGAACGGCTGCGTTGTGTCCTGCCTGCACCCCAAAGGATTTCTTCTTGGAGGGGCAGCTCTCCCACAGACACCAGTGCCGGAGGGAAGGGGACTCCAGTGATGGTGCTGGGCATGGAGAACTATGGATGGGCCCTGTGTGGTCTTCCTTGCCTGCATTCAGTCTCTGTAAAGGGGCCAGGACAGGCTTAGGGGCTGCTGCCAAGAAAGCTGAGACCCAGAGCTGCAGCTTTGACCCGAACATCTGGAAATGCCCCAGATTATCAATCAGGCTGGGAGATGACAGGCAGGATGAGCATCCAGCCAAGGCTCCCATGTGCTGCAGAAAAAGGGGAGACGTGGGTTAAAAAGGGGAGACTTGGGTTAAAAAGGGGTGACATGGCTTAAAAAAGGGGAGACATGGCTTAAAAAGGGGAGACATGGCTTAAAAAAGGGGTGACACAGCTTGCACAGATGCCCTTTCCCAGCTCCCTTAAAGCTGTCTCACTGGAAGCGTTTGGCTTCTGCATTCTGCCAAGGCGTGTCTCTGCCCCTATATATATTTTTTTTTCCCTTTTGTTAATAAAAACATAAAATAGACCCAGCAGATATCATTTGCACAGGGCTTCTCAAAAGGTTCTCAAGGGTCCTTCTCAGGATCTTGTTCTTCCCTTTCCGTGCTTCCCTTGAGCCTTAAACACTGCCGGGGTGCCACTTCTTGCCTCTTCATTTGGTGAGAAAAGGCGCTTGTCTTTTCTCCCTGATCACATCCTCCATACCTTTCCCCAAAAAAATGTGAAGTAAGAGCAATTTCATCAAATCCCAGAAGGGTTTGGGTGGGAAGGGACCTTCAAAGCTCACCCAGTCCAACCCCCTGCCAGGAGCAGGGACATCTCCAACCACATCAGGTTGCTCAGAGCCCCGGCCAACCTGGCCTGGAATGTTTCCAGGGATGGGGCATCCACCACCTCTCTGGGCAACCTGGGACACTGCTTCACCACCCTCAGTGTAAATTTTTTTTCTTACACCCAGCCTGAATCTCCCCTTTTTTAGTTTAAAACTGTCACTCCTTGCAGCATCTCCTGGAGTGAGTTCCTTGGTTAGATGTGGAGTTGGCATCGGTGTGCTTTGCTCCTCAGCTGGCACCCACCGCGGCGTTGCAGGGATGTTTTGTAAAACACTTGGGTGTTTACCCCTCTGTAAACATGGGCTGAAAGGCTGAGTTGGAGCTGCTGCTGCAGCTGGGGGAGGAGGGACAGAGGGATGTGCTCTCGGAGACCTCCCAGCTTCATTCCCTGGGCTTCCCCGACCGTCGCCTCCATCCGTGCTTTAGGTTTTGGGGGGCATCCCAGTCCGCAGTGCTGCTGGGTTTTAGTGTCCTGGTGGAAAGCAGCTTGGGAAGGCAGGGGTGGGCACGGCTGCCTGGCCACCACAGGCACGGCTGCTTGGGATGGTTTGTGTTCACTTCCCAGCGTTGCCCTTCAGCCCAGCGCTCCGAATGGGCGAGGGCGAGCATTCCCTCAGGGCCCGTTATAAATTAACCGAGGAAACTTCAGCTCCGGAACATTCGCCCTCTTTCCTCGCTTACGTGAAGCGCAGCTCCCTGCCGGGATGTCGAGGGAAGGAAAACCTGCCACAAAGACCTGAGGCAGGAATTTGTGGAGGGACGATGCCCACTCTGGCCGAGCCTGCCCTGGGTGCTTTTTCCAGGGTGCCCATCTCCAGTCTCCCTCTCCGGAGGCGCAGAGCCCGGGCTGGGGCATCGCCTTCCCTCTCCGTGTCACAAAGGGAACGCTGGCTTCAGCCCAAGGGCGATTCCCGTGGTGCGCTTCGCCGGCAGCGTGGAACGATGTCCAAACAGCCAAATGAAGGCATTCAGGTAGCGCCTTCGCTTGGAGGGAGGATGGAGGGCAAAGGCTGGGGAGCTGCAGCTCGTAAATTCAAAGCAGAAGTGTTTATTGTTCAGCTGTGAAAACCACTTATCTGGTATCTCTTACAGCTTATCAAGCTTAGCTATGGCTTGAATTCTGGGACGTCTTTTTTTTCCTCTGGCTGAGCTACAAGACACACCTCTGTTTGATTCGGGAGCCTCTGAGCGAAACATGAAAATCCATGGACTGGGTTGTTTGAGGGGTCAGGCTGAGCTACTGTCATAATCCTTTCCGGGCTTAAAAGGCAATAGCAACAAATATCTGTCTGAGGAGAGAAACCGCGTTGCCGGGTCCTGTGTTTTTCTGCCAAGGCTGAGGCGACTGTAACTCAGAGAGATAAGGTGGTGGAGCCCTGTCCCAGGTTGCCCAGAGAGGCGGTGGGTGCCTCATCCCTGGAAACATTCCAGGTCAGGTTGGCTGGGGCTCTGAGCAATCTGATGTGGTTGGAGATGTCCTTGCTCCTGGCAGGGGGGTTGGACTGGATGGGGTTGAGTGCTCCCTTCCCACCCAAACCCTTCTGTGGTTCTATAATGTGCCAGAGTTTCTCCAGCGATGGAGAGCCCAGACAAGGGGTGTTGATTGAGGCAGGCGTCTAAGTCAAGTGGAGGAATCCCAACCCTCTTTTTAAAGCCCCAAACTGAGAGCATCTGCTTTCTGTCCTTCGTGATTTAGCCAAACCCAGGAGGATCTGCAGCAGAACTCCGATCTGAGCCCCTTTCCAAAGCCCAGTCCCAAGAAACTAGAGACTACCCCATGAAGGGATGGCTTCTGATGGTGGAACACAGTCCCCCGCATTGCGTTCCCTAGGATTTTAGGCAAAACTCCAAATTTCGTGGCTGTAGAGCGGTGGGTCCCTACGGAACCGGAGGTGTGCGAGCACGTGTGCAGGCACGTGTGCCACGGAGCGCTCCCAGGACGACGCGGGCCCGTCGCAGAGCACAGCAGATGGGAGCGTGCTCCGCCGCGCCGTGCATCGCTTGCCGGTCCCCCGGGCTTCGCCGCAGCAGTGGCGGATGGGCTGCGGCGTGAAGGTCCCTGGATGAGCTTCTCGGTGCAGAAAGCTGTCAGCAAGGCTGTTCAGCGGGGATCCTGGGAGCTGATCTAGGCCACCGCGCTCTCCAAATTTGTTATTTTTCTGCATGACAAACCTCTAATTGAGGCAGGGTGTCGACACATCCTTATTTCTGTTCTTTATCTTGGTGGCCACACTAGAGCTGTGGGATCTGCTCGTTAGAGAGGACTGAACTGTGGAGCAGGACTGCCCTGTGCTCAGTGCTGTACGTACCCAAAGAGCAAGAGACAACCTCTGTCCTCCACCCTATAGCCCAAGGACAGGGAACAGAGATGTGCCCAAATGATTTTGTGACAGAGGCAGGGATGCCTGCTCATTCCAGTTCCTTCCCCAGATTTAGTCTGTGGGCAAGCAGAGAATGGTATTTCTGAGAAATTTAGAAAAAAAAACCACAAAAAAAATCCCCAAAAACAGGACCTGGCTGTGTCCAGGCACTGAGCTCTGCTGCAGTTTCAGGAGGTGCTTCCAGAGTTGTGTAAACTCCTGCTGCAAGTCAGATGTGTGTGAGCAGAACAGAGCCTGGACCATAGAATCAGGGAATCATTAAGGCTGGAAGAGACCTCCAACATCATCAAGTCAGCCGTCAACCCAACACCACCATGCCCATTAAACCATGTCCTGAAGTGCCACAACTACACGTTCTTTGACCGTGATTTATTCTTCTATGGAGACAGCAGAGGGGTTTGGGTTCGTCTTGTACCAGCCAAGGCTCTGGACATAGGGATCAAAGCTGAGGTGGTGAGGATGCATAGACATCAGGTATCAGGAAGGACAAGGAGGATCCAGGCAGGAGTTATGTCCCTTGAAATTGGGCTTTCTGTCTCCATCTCAGGAGCAACCAGAAGTCCAGATCCCGGAAGAGCATAGAATCCCAGAAGGGTTTGGGTGGGGAGGGAGTGTTCAAGGCCACCCAGTCCAACCCCCCTGCAAGGAGCAGGGACATCTCCAACCAGATCAGGTTGCTCAGAGCCCCATCCCGGGTGGGACGACTTGAGAGGCATGGTGATGGCAGGAGGGAACAGGCAGCTCGTAATTCATCTGGGGATTGCTGGGTGCATTTATCAACCTAACCAGTGCCGCTGTGGAGCATCAAAGCAGCGGGAAGGAGCGAGCGGAGAGCAGCACACGTGCTGGAAGGGGAAGGGCTGGGTCACATCCCCACAATGGAGAGCCCAGCTGCAGAATGAGGAGTGAGGCTGGACCATAACCAAAGGATATCACTGTCATGGGGCCATTTCTAGTTTTCTTTTATATTTCAGGATATTTTATCACTTGCTTCCTTGACTCACTGCAGAAAATGAAAAAGAGGGGAAAAAATAGCTTAAAAAATGAGTGTTGGCATATTTCTGAAGAGTCACTAATTTCTTCCTGTGGAGTTGCCTGGTAAGCACTTTCCTCTCAAGACTCTGAACGCAGTCCTGCCGCTCCCGCAGCCGATGCAGGGCCCAACCTCGCTGCCTCCGCATCTGGGGCGTCGCGTTCGCATCCCGCCACACACCGAGAATGGGGTGTACTGGGCTGCGGGAGGCCACCAGAGACCTGTGACGGGGAAACCTGGAGGCAGCTCGGGGGGTTTAGACTGGGAAAACTGGAGGTACCTCGGGGGGTTTAGCCTGGTGGACAGATCTCTTGGCTTGGGAGGCAAAAAAGCACCAAATAAAAGCGATTTTTGTATATATATATGTATATGTGTGTGTATATATATATTAAATATATATCTATGCACACATTTATACAATTTTCAAATTGTATAAACATTAAAAAAACCCAAAATACATTAATATTCACTCTCTTTATATAAAATATTTGGCACCAAGGCACGTTCTTCGTCAGACCCCTGTAAAACAGCCTTCTCTGCCTTTTTGCTGGGAAAAGTTAGGCTAGTTAGTCTTGTTCCGTGGTTGTCTTGGCTCCATCCTCGTTGCCTCTGCAGCAGCCCCCTGAAACAAGCCTGACACCTCCCTCCCGTCCTTTCTCCGCAGACCTTCCGCTGGCCAGTGGCAAGCAATATCGACGAGAATGAGATCCTGGAGATCCAAGTGTTCAACTACAGCAAAGTCTTCACCAACAGGTGAGAACGTGGTCGGTCCTTCCCTCCCACCAACCCCCCAGGTCGGCTCCGGTGGGAAGAGGGAGCCTCTGCTGAGCTGGAGCCACATCCCTGTTTGGTTGGGAGAGTCAAGGGCAAGGAAGACATGGGTGATGTCTCCTGGGAAGGGCAAGGAAGCTCAGATGCGATGTGTACAGCTCAGTGAGTGAGGTTGCCAAGCGCTAGTGACTAGATGGTGGTCAGTGCCGTGTCTATGCCATGATTTTCGCAAGATGCTGCTGTTTGGTTCCATACGATTTGCATGTGTTTAACAGAAACTGAAATATTTAGGTTAATTATCAAGGTGGAAGTTGATACCTAAGTGTAATTCCCGTGTTTATTTATCTTATTCTTGTAATCTTTTTCTCACATGGATACTCTGGTACTTGTCATGCCTTATGTATTATGTGCAAGGTTATGAATATTTTTAAAGATTTCTTACAGTCTCCCAAACATCTCCCTCTCCAAAAGCTTGCTTCAGAGCCAAAAAACGAGGAGACAGGCATGTAGGGCATGTTTCTTCTTTGACTGGCTGCTCCTTCAACGCCTCCCTCCGCGTTCCACTCCCCTGCTGTAAGTTGGTTTTCACTATCTCAAGCCACCCGCAAGCAGCCTGGATGCTGCCGTGCATTCACACAGGCTTAGTGCGGCTGGCAGCTGGACGAGGTGAAGGGACAGAGCATCCCTCCATCCGTGATGGCTTGGAGCTTCATATCTTCATCACCCAGCAGAAAATGTGCCAAATGAATCAGATGCTTTTGCCGTAACAAAGTGCACGTCAGGATGCACCCAATTCACCTCCTGGACAGCAATCCCTTCTCTCTCTGTCTGCCTTAAAACCTGAAAAAGAAAAATCCACTTGAAAGATGCAATACAAAGCAGAAAGTGGTGTTTGTGTGTCCAGAAATGAAGAACCGTCACTGTTCCTCCATGGAATTGGGAATTGGAGAGGCCAGGGCATACCAGCAGGTTGCACTTATTAGAGGCTGAGAAAGTGACCACTTGGATAATTCCTCCCACTTCCAAGGGGACCAAAGTCTCTTAGAAATTTCCAAATACCTAACAAAAAACAAATACCCAGCTAGTTTCCTCCTCGGTACAGAGAAACCCCCAGATACAGTGGTTCTTGTCCCAGGGACCCAGGAGCCTCTGCTGGGGCAGCTGGGCTCCCCCGCTGTGGCGTCTACAGGACATGGAGCCAGGAGCATCCCTGCCCATTGCTCGCCAGGTATCTGCTGCCCTTGAAAGCTCTCGCACATTTGCAGTCAAAGCACCTCTCACTCTTGTTTCTGAGAAGGTCATTCTTGGCACCTCTTATGGCACGGTGGTTTTTACCATCTCGAATCACCTTTGCAGCTCTTTATCCCACTAAAGGGGGCAGGACCTAAAGGGGGCTGGTAAGAAAGATAGGGAGAAACTCTTCAGCAGGGCCTGGTGTGACAGGACGAGGGGTCATGGTTTCAAAACAGATGGAGGCAGATTCAGACTGGACATAAGGAAGAAATTTTTCACACTGAGAGTGGTGAAGCACTGGCCCAGGTGGCCCAGAGAGGCAATGGATGCCCCATCCCTGGAAACATTCCAGGCCAGGTTGGCCGGGGCTCTGAGCAACCTGATCTGGTTGGAGATGTCCCTGCTCCTTGCAGGGGGGTTGGACTGGGTGGGCTTGAACGCTCCCTCCCCACCCAAACCCTTCTGTGATTCTGTGATTCTAATGTTCAACTTTCAGCATCCTCCCTCCAAAGCACAGGCACGGGCTGGATGCTGCCGGTGCATCTCCCCAGCTCTGCAGACGGAGGATGAAACGCCTCTCTCTTCTCCCCCGTCCCTCCTCCGTTCGTGCAGTTGTGGATTAATTGGTTGTTTGTTCCCCGTGTGGGGCTGCTGGTGCACCGTTCTCTCCGGAGCTGTTACGTTCATGGCAGTCAGGTCTGTATTCTCCCAGCCCGAGGTGCAGATGCTGCTTTTTGGCAGTGTTTTTGGCACGAGTGCCCTTTTTGTTTGGCTCAGGCGCATCCCGAGGTCCCGGCTCTGCTCTCTCCTGGTTGACTGCTCTGTCAGTCTTCATATTATTTGAAAATTTGATTGTAAGTTATTTTACATGCCAGTCACTGAGGTAGTAGTCACAGGCTTAATAGCAAAATTGCACCGTAGCGCTGTCATTCAAAGACGATTCTCGGCTGACGCCCTATTTTTAGAGTTTCTCCATCAATCTGCTTTTGTTCATGTGCGGCACTGATAGCAGCATTACACCAAACGTTTTGTAAGAACCTGCTCCTTTCACACAGTTACGAAAAAAAACCAACGCCAAAGAAGCAAACCGAGGTTGTTTTGACAGGCTCTATCTCATAAACTTACCTGGAATGTCATTGATTACTCTCCAGGTTTTAATTGCTCATCCATTGAGCCCAGTACACGCTTTCCTGTTCGTTTCCTCGGACGGCTGCCAGGCCGGACAGCTTTCTCTGTTCACGCTGTGCAAACTCTTTGGATTTCTCTGTTATTCCAACTGGATATCGGTGGATTGACTGCTGGCTCTTCTGAGATGATTGCCCACACATTATCCCTGGCCTGTAACAACCAGTAGAAATATTTATCCAGTGTGTTTGCCGGGTTTGCATTGTTATGGGCTGGAATGGGAGCTGCTGCTCCTGTTTCTAGGGTGGATTTGCCTCAAAATCATAGAATTATAGAATCACAAAAAGGTTTGGGTGGGAAGTGTTCAAGCCCGCCCAGCCCAACCCCCCTGCCAGGAGCAGGGACATCTCCAACCAGATCAGGTTGCTCACAGCCCTGGCCAACCTGGCCTGGGATGTTTCCAGGGATGGGGCATCCACTGCCTCTCTGGGCAGCCTGGGACAGTGCTCCACCACCCTTATGGTAAAACATTTCTTCCTTATGTGCAGTCTGAATCTGCCTCCCTCTTTTAGTTTAAAGCCATTAGCCCTTGTCCTAGCGCTACAGAGTCTATTAAAGGTCTGACCCCATCTTTCTTACAAGCCCCCTTGAAGTACCGGAATACAGAGCCCATCCTCCCCAGCAGCTGAACCCCAGCTGGAGTCTCCTCGCCCTGCTGTGGTGGGACACAGCTGGACCAGCCCTGCTTCAGAGTAGCAGCAGTGGAGTATACAGCATCTCCCTGCAGAAGTTTTCCAGAGGGGTCTGGGACAGCCGGGAGTGGCACAGAAAGGCTGAAGTTCCCTGAAGCAGAAGACAACCAGGAGCCCAAAGAGGCAACAACAGGAGCACCTTATCCAGCCCTATAAGCATCATCACCTAAGCATCAGTGGCAGGAATCAACCTGCAGAGTAGACTGCTCCAGGTCATAAATATAAAGGGATTATCCAGGGATTTCTGTTCAGGCTCACAGCATTTCTCCTGCCAGCTAAGAAATGTCTACCCCGGGATGCTGATGCCAAGGCACAGCCGAGGGACCTGGCCCCATCCCAGCCCCGGGCAGCTGGTGCTGAGCACCTCCCTTGGCGGAACACAGGGAATCTGTGGTATTAAATAAAAAAAAATTAAAGTTCAGGGTCGCAAGCTAGCGCTGTAACTACAGCCCATCCTTCTTGCACAGAAATGAGTGGGAGGAGGAGGACAAACAGACCGCAGTCTTGGAGAGGAGGGAGAGGAATGGGGAGAAGCAGAGCCCTGGCACTGGGGTTTGGAAAGGTGAGCCCTGGCCTCTGTGAATAATTCACGTGCAGCTGATCAGCACTATTTATCAAAGCCCCAGATAAAAGGCATGACATCTGATGCTGGTCCACCCTGAATAATGGAGGGGGCCGGTGCCCAGATGTGGCTGCCTGGCTCATTGAGTTGCTGTTGTTTCCTGCCTCAGAGGCCATCAGCATACGGCTAATTAGCTGGTAAGATAATCCTTTCCTGGCCTGGGTGCCTCAGCCTCCTTACAGCTGATTGAGGGGCTGTGGGCTCCAGAAAACCTGTCTCCAGGCCCTGACTGGGCAGGGCATCCCCAGGTTGGGAAGCTCTCCTCTCCAGCCACGACCCATCCCAACCACCCCAGGGATGCTCTGTCCCAGAGCGGGTGGATGAGACATGAGATGCTTCATCTGATGCCATGTATCCCATCCTAGAAAGCAGATGGTGAAGCCAAATAACTGCTATGTGGTGGGGATGACCTGGGTAGAAATATCGAGTTCCTACTGGAACACAGTTCATCTGACCAGTCATCCATCCTACAAAATACCTTCAAGATGGGTGAAAATTCATAGCGTGTGGTTCCACAGGACCTGGAAGAGGGCATGGGCAGGAGATGAGTGCGTGATGTGAGGTCCCAGATGTGGATTTGAGCGTGCCTGAGCAGGAGAAGACACTGCGGGACATGTATGAGGGATGGGGGATGGAGAACCATACGCACAGGAGAGGGCAGAGATGTGAGAAGCAAGCGGAGGCAGGAGCCAGGGCAGCACACCATGCTGGTGAGACATCAGAGAGGATGGTTGGTGTGGTCCAGCGACCACAGAGCATCATCCCTGAGGCAGGAGGTCTGGTCCCTATTGCTCTTCCCATTCCTGCCCTGCTGGGACAGCCTGGACAAGCCTCTTCAGGGCCACACATGTTCCTCGTGCATAAAACAACTGCATCCCTCAAGGGGGAGGACGGCTGCGCGGGAACCGAGGGCTTTTGCTTTGAGGTGGTTCGTTGTCCTCTGTGTCACTGTTTTCCTCTCTGGGGCGAGAAGCAGTAACTGGATCTGGCCAAAGGCCGAAAGCCACCTTACGTTGGGATGGGGGCATGGATAGCATCCCCCTGCGGAAAACCGATACCCGCGGGGAAGGGATGGGAGCTGGCTCTCCTTACCTGACAGAGAGACAAAGAGATCATGCCAAAGCTTTTAGCTCCCCAGGATGAAAATAGAGCTTTGTTTTGTCCTTTGTGCTCCGGCTTCTCCAGCAATTAAGATCTTTGCAGAATTCAAGCCTTTTGTCTGAAACTGCCTCCAACTTGCAGAAACCAGGGCGCTCATCGCTTCACCTGCGGAAAATAATCCGCTGCAGAATCACTGTGGGAAAAATATAACGGAAAAATAATTGGAGGGCAGAGTCCGGGTGTTGCAAAAGCTGCGTTTTGCAAAGCGGGAAGTGTGATGCTTTCCTTGAGACGGCGCTTGGACCGCAGCTGGGCAAGCCTTCCTGCTGCCCAGCTTGCTTGAACCTTGCAGAGCTGCAGCCCTTGGAGCATCGTCAGTGAGGCAGGAGACCCGGTTCTCCCCGGTTTTCGTCTTTCTCAGTGTGGAAGGTCCCAGGGATGCCCTGAGGTTGTATCCAGGGGTCTGGGCCAGACTCCCCAGACTGCTGGATGGGTGATGCCTCCGGCGCGCGTATCAAGATGTTCTTTTTGTCTGGAGAACTGCTAAAAGGAGGCAAGCAGCAAAATCTCTTTGAATACAGCTAGGTGGGCTTGTAACCCAGACAAAATGTTTACGTGAGATCGCGGCACACCAGCCTCGTGCTTGGTTTCCCTTTGTCTCGGTCCAAAACAATTTTTTAGAGCCCCTTTCTGCTTTCACCAGTAAGATAAAAAAATTCCTATGGGAAGATCTGACGGGATCTGGGGGGCCACCTGCACAACTTACAGTTTATATTTGCCATTTTCTTATATTATTTGGGTCCCCAGACTTTATTACATGAAGTCCAGGCCAGGCAGGTCTCTTGGAGGGAATCTTACACCTGTCTTAGTAGTGGGGAGCAATCCAGTAACCTTGATTCTCCAAACATCATTAAAACAAGTTTTTCCACTAAGCCTTTCAGCACTGGAAATGCAGAAAGTTGCTTCCCAATGCTGTCGTAGGCGGTCTTTGCAACAAGCTGTTGGTTGTAGAGTCCTTTGGTCTTGTGCAGTCGCAAAAAAAGGATCCAATAGAACAGGAAAATGCAGAAACGGGGACAAAAGCTCTGGAAAAGCAAAAGAGGAACTGTAAATTAAGTAAGTCCAATTAAAAAGATGAGGTAATGGATAGCCACAAGGTTAAACTGGGGAGGAAGCAGTTATTCATCATCTGTTTCAGCAGAAAAAACTTGGAAGACGTGAAAACGAAGATAGTGGGAGGGGGGCTGAGGATGAAGTGGGTCTTCAGATGATGCTGGGTGAGCTGTGGAGAGCCCCGTCGTGAGATCTGATGGGCGCTGAAAGGTTACAGGTTCAAAACTGAGTTTAACATCTTCATGGAAGAAACATCTGTGTGGGCTTATTGAACACAAAGAGATTCCCTCTGGCCAGGAGTCCTAAGGTGGACATCTTACGTAGGCCAGAAGGCTCATACTCTGAATGACAGTGTTTGATGACCTGTGGTCCTTCCTGGTGTCTCTGGGCTATCATAAGAACCGGATTTCTCCTCCTGAGAGCCCAGGCTCCCACATCCTCCCAATCCATGGGCTATGCTCTGTCTTTTAATGTTTTTTCTTAAACCAGCACTTTTTTTTTTTCTTCTCCATTTTCCATCGCTCTTCTCAAGCTGTGGGATTATTCACCTCAGGAGGAGGTCCTAGTCCCACTTCTTTTCCAGGTGATGCAAGATGAGCATGGTGGCCATCAGCCCAGCGAGCAGGGTCTCCGGGGTGTCCTCTCACGTACCCCTCCACAAAGCAGGCTTTGTGGCAAGTGCTCCAGAGCCTGAGGTTCATAAAGCCCAGCTGATCTTCTCAGCCTCTGGGGCTAGCGGCTGTGGTACACCCGCAACTGCCTGGTCCACAAGTGGATCTATCGTCTACCTGAGAGCTCTCTCCTGCAGGAAGCCCCTTGCCATGGGATGGCTGCAGCAAGCTCATCTGACATCTCATTAAGACTTTATAGTGTCGGCTCCTGTGGAAAGTAAAAGATAGATGGACAGGGTGTGCTTAGTTATGACCTGAGAGGCCTGATGTCACCAGGGGCAGGCACCTGGAAAAGCAGAAGTTTCCATACCGTGTCGGAGATGCAAGGTGATCAGCCCAGGTGTCTACGGAGGCATCAGCTCGGCCTTTCTGCGAGTGACACCAGGTGATACAACTTGCCCAGGCAAGGCTGGCACTTGAAAAAAGAGAAGGGAAGATGCAGAGATGGAGATGAGAGAAGTCCAGACTTCCCAGGAGGAGCTGCAAATCATCTCGGTTCATCAAGAGCCGAGATAAAGCCAGCAGGGGAGAAGGCAGCTGGGCTCAGCTCAAGTTGGAGATGGCCAGCAAGAGATGACGTGGCTTGTGCACTGCAGGCTGTGCAGAAGAAGTCCAACCTTTCTTTCATTTTTTATTCTCTCTGGAGGCAGGCTGGGTGTGTGGCTCCTAAGGAAATGGATATTTTGCTGGCTTTCAAACTGTTTTCTTTTTGTAAGGCCAGAAATTCAGATCCTCTGCCTGGAGGTCCAGAGGGGTTTGTGTTTGGGTGCTGTCAATAGGAGACCTTCCTTCTCTGGACTGGTCCCCACCAAACTCTGCTTCCCAGATACCATAACGAAGGCCAGATCTGATCTCCCTGGGCAACTTGGATGTCTGGAAAAGGGAAAAAAAGAAAATAAGAGAGCAGCTTTGTTACTCTTTATGCAAAGACACAAATAGACCTGAAACTTTTTTTTTGTTTTGTTACATCTAGGATAGCTTTAAAATGAACTCTGGGTGGGATCTTGAGCCCAAAGTCCTCCTTGGAGGGAGCCTGAGACGTTCAGAGACGGCAGCCCTGCTAGGCAGGAGGTGGGCATGGAGAAGGCTTGTGCAGAGGGGATGGGTGAGCCTCTGCCCTGGACTTACTGTGGTCCAACGCCGGTCACAGCCCAACGGCGATGTGCCCAAGGCGGCTCCGTTTGTCAGGTGGAGGTTGGCTGTGCCTTTCCTCTCTGCCCTGGCGTCTCCCATCCCTCTCACCTTGTAGAGTTCATGGGTTTGCCTCAAAGCCCTCCCTGCTTCTCCAGACCTGGCTTGGTTAAATGACCCTTCACGGATTACAGTCGTTTCTGCACACCTTCTAGATTCACACAGCTGGAAATCCAAGCCCTCCTTTGCCAAAAGTGGGTTGAAAAGTTGAAAGAAGTGATTTTTCTTTTTTTCCTAGCCATTGTAGCATTTTCTAGCATTATAATTTTTCTGTCTCCCAGCATGTGAGGATGCAGGTGCTGGGACATGCGCCGGGGGCTAAGCTGTGGGCAGCTCATCTCCACGAAAGGTTTCTTTGCTGTGAGACCTTCTTGCTTTGCACCAGCAACCCACAACCATGGCTGTCCTTTGTCTCTGTGACACCTTGCGAGCAGTCAGGACTGTCTGGGAGACCAGAGGTGTGTGAGAGGTCCAAAAACGCGTGATGAGAAACCACGGAGCTGCTCTGATGGGCAGCCGGGTTGGGTCTTTTTGGTTTGTGGAGCCCGTTGGGGTACCTGAGGGGGGAAGATGCAATGGCTGTCTCTGACTCTTTAAGCTGAAGCTTCCTAAATCACTTCCCTCCTAATTACCCCTTTGCCCTGAGCCTGTGCTGTAGGCAAGTGAGAATTTATGCTTGCAAGTATTTGTAATTATTGTTGTGTTATTGTTTGGATAGCCTGGTGAAATGTAGGACACACCAGCAGCTCCAGCTCAGCAGCCTCCAGATATTAAAAACCACTTCAGTGAATTAACTTTTTTTTTTTTTTCAGCAAACTCTTGCAAAAATTCTCATTAAATATAAATGGGTTTCCTTTTCACCCTGGAAGACAAGTGGAATAGCATAATGAGCGCCAGTCAGCCCTGTCGTATTGAAACATATCCTGTCAGGTAGCTAATTTGGGATGAGATTACAGATCTGGTTGCCGAAGCGGTAATTTGGGTGTACTTAGACTTTTGCAGGGTGTTTGATTCGGTGTCGTGCAACATTTTGATTAAGAAATGAAAAATTCTGTGGAAATGTGACACGGCGGGCGCTGAAGGTGAGCGAGCAGGGCTCGGCAGTGACGGCAGGCAGGGATCTGCACCGAGGATGCTGGAGACCAGTGGTGGTCATGCAGCAGTTTGCGTTTCCCGGTGTGCAGGGAGCGGTTGTGGCTAACGGCACGGGCAGGGATGCCAAGCGTGGCAAAGCCGTGTCGGAGGGAAGCTGGTACGGAGCTGCTGCAATTGCTTGGCAGCCTGGGAGTAAGAGTGTTCTGCGCTTCGGTGTGGTCTGAAAAATGAATATGTGTCTAGTTTCAGAGCCCACAGCTTCAGAAAGGCGCTGGAAAAGTGGGGTTGGTTAGAGAGGAGCAGCCAGAGTTGTTAAAACCTACCTTGAAGTCATCAGCAGCTCCATCTGTTTGGCTTATGGGTAAGGAAAGGAAGAGGTGGCCTGATCACGGACCAAGAAGCAGGAATTTGGTGGGCATCACTCTGGGAGCTGACAATCCACAGGGGTTCATCACCACAGCATGTTTTAGCTGAGCAGGTCTGAGCTGCACAGTCATCTAAGCCCCGTCTTATCAGCATCTCCCACAACCACGTCTTTCATAGAATCGCAGAATCATAGAATGGTTTGGGTTGGAAGGGACCTTAAAGACAGAATCATCGAATCACAGAGAGATTTGGGTGGGAAGGGACTTCACAGCCCATCCAGTCCAACCCCCTGCAAGGAACAGGGACATCTCCAACCAGATCAGGTTGCTCAGAGCCCCGGCCAACCTGGCCTGGAATGTTTCCAGGGATGGGGTATCCACCGCCTCTCCGGGCAACCTGGGCCAGTGTTCTACCATCCTCAGTGTAAAAATTTTTTTCCTAATATCTAATCTAAATCTATCTCCCTCATTTTGAAACCATGACCCCTCGTCCTGTCACAACAGGCCCTACTCTATTCTTTATTTATTTATTTATTTATTTATTTTCCCCATTTTTATCAGATTACAATCCTAATTTCAACTCCACAGCTTCGATGTGGATCTAACTCAATTTCTCCATCTATCCCAGCACTCTACGCAGACATCACCAGTGGCCTTTTCCATCCCAAGCCTCCAGCTGGGTTGGCCACGGCCAGGCGGGGAAGCTTTCCTCTCCAAACCACCCCAGGGCTGCTCAGCTCCGGGCCAACCCCTGCCCCTGCATCCCTGCGATGGGTTGGGGACGGTGCAATGGCCTGGCCAACCCCAACAGGCAGCACTGCACTGTGGATGTGTGAGGGACTGTGCCCAAACAGGACTTAATTCCCGAATTTAGATGGAGCTAATAACTCCAAGAGGTTCAGGAGCAGGAAGCTGGCTCTTGTTGAGGTCTTTAGGTGCAGGTTGAGTCCTTTCTTGGGCAGCTGAGCCTTCATTCCAGTCTCCTGCGCATTTGCAGGCCTGACACTGGGTTAAAAGCAGTGATATCCCTCTGCTTTCCCCATCCTACCTTGCGAGGGGTGCCTGGAGGTAGGGACCAAACAGAGATGCCACAATTTGCCTTTTGTCACTTCCCAGGATCTGGTGGTGGATGGGTGGAGACGCCACCCCCTCACCAGAGACTCTCCCTGGTTGCAGGAGCCCAGGGAACAAATAGCATCCAAGGGACAGTAGCAGAGAAGAGGGGGACAGGACCTCACGGGCTGGAGAAAGCCCCGAACCAGCCAGGCTGGGTTTGAAACAAGAGATGTTCCTGCAGTCTGATAAAATTATGAGTGACCCAGAAAAACTCCCTCTCTTCCTGTCAGCAGAAACGCCAGGGAGGGGAGCGGGGCGCTTGATGAATTATGGAACACTTGAAAATGAAAGGCTGTGTAGAGGAGTGCTGAATATTTCATTCCCTCGTACTTGGCTCTTGCCTGCCGGGGGAAGAGGGTTGGGAGGGGTCCGAGGAAGGAGCGCGTTATCCCAAGCCTAACACAGACGCATCTTCCCAATAACTCACACCCTTGCAGACAAGGTGGCCTGTGGTCTGCGAGTGGAACTGAGGAGAGCAGGAGCACATAAATCAGGCTGGAAGGGTTGCAAAGACATGCTGGGAGGGTGGTGGAAGGACCTACATCTCACCATCTTCTCAGGAGATGGAAACATCTGCTCTTTGCCTGTTGCCGTCATCCAGATGTTGTGGCTGGGGAAAAGCTGCCACGGGGCTGGGACTGGCTCTGACACAGGATCATCGAATTGTAGAACGGTTTTGGTGGGGAGGGAGCGTTCAAGCCCACTCAGTCCAACCCCCCTGCCAGGAGCAGGGACATCTCCAACCAGATCAGGTTGCTCAGAGCCCCGGCCAACCTGGCCTGGAATGTTTCCAGGGATGGGGCATCCACCGCCTCTCTGGGCAACCTGGGACAGTGCTCCGCCACCCTCAGTGTAAAAAAATTCTTCCATATGTCTGATTTAAATCTACCCTCTTCCAGTTTGAAGCCATTACCCCTTGTCCCATCACTGCATGCCCTTGTCAAAAGTCTCTCTCTAGCTCTCATGCAAGCCCACTTCCAGTACTGGAAGGGGGTACAGAAGAGCCCTTCATTCCCCTAGCACATCTCCCAGGATACCTTTAGGTATTTCCCATGGCATGGAGCTCCCTGGGGACACCAATTCATTGCAAAGTCTTCTCATGACTCATTGAAGACTTCACTTCTTTCCTCGGTGGGGTCAACACCACCAGCCATCAGCTGAAACTTACCACCACCACCACCATCAATGAACCCTCAACTGATGAGTGTCTGGAGTGTGCAACCTGCAGGAAGAGGGGGAGAGGGATTGGGAAGTATCAGGAAAATATTCATCCCCAGGAGGGTGGTGCAGCCTCAACAGGTCACGTAGGAGGTGGAGGATCTCCATCCGTGGAGGTTTTTGAGGCTTGGCTAGATGAAGCCATGGTCAAACTCATCTAGAATTGGTGATGGTCTCGCTCAGCACAGGAGGTCACTTCCACACAGCAGGTCTGTGATTCAGACACACAAACAAAAAGCTCTGAGCCCTGCTGCAAAAATCCCTTGGGAAAAATTTCAGCCCAGCGCTGATCTGTTGCTGAAGCAGTGGTTTTCAGAGGGGAAACCAAGAGATGTTCAGGCAGGGAGAACTGGGTACAGGCACAGTCCTACCCCTGCAACTGCAAAATAAGGCGAGGCGAGCCTGAGCCCGGGGTGAGTTCTCTGGAGATCAGGCTGGTTCCAGGTCATTTTGCATTTCCATGACTTTCCTCATGGCTGAGGGGTGTTCCCACTTACGGACATGTCTGACATCACTGTGTCTGTGCAAGGAGCTTCCTATTCCTTCATCAGGCCATGCTGGGGCAACATGGATCTACAGTCCAAAGGGTCTGCCTTGATCTAAGAGGAGCAGAGAAGCCACCACCGCACCTGAGAGCTGTGTGGCGTTTCCAAGGGGCTCCATTTTTACAACGTGCCATCAGCAAACAGGTTGAATACCAGCACCTACAAACACATGGAAGAGCAAGAGCTGCACCGTTACCGGCTGGACCTGCTAACCTTCACAAATGAACCTGACTCGTAAGCAACTGCGCTAAAATAACTTGATTTTAGAGCTCAGGCCACAAAAGCATCCCTCCAAACTGACCTGTGGAAATCAAACGCAGCCAAGAGCAGAGGACAGCCCTCCAGCGCCCTGCAACAGAGCCTGTGCTCACATCCTGAGAAATAAAACGCAGACTTCTCTCAAGGAAATATTTCTGAAACAAGAGAGCTGCTGCTCTTGCAAACAGCAAATAGCATAATTTCACAAAGCCTGAAACCCAGGCTGATAGGGCAGGCAGCCGTTTCCCCTCGTGGGCTCGTCTCGGAGAAGAGGCAGGTCTCCATGGGAGGCCGAGATGCATTATTCATTGTGCGTGAAGCAACGTGAAGCATGCAGAGGAAAGATGCTCATGTTCAACGCCCTACGTGGCACCTCGGAGATAAAGGAGCTGAGTGCTGGCATCCAGCCCTGCACAGCGTTTGGGAGCTGAGGAAGGGAGGTGAAGGTCCCACGGGGAAGGGCCCCATCCTGCACAGCACACCGGGACGGACCTGCCACGGCTCTCACCTCTGCTCCTGGAGCATCACGCACCACCAGTGAGCTACAGCAGGACCTGTCAGAGGTTTGTTGGAAAGCAGGACCTCCTCGCTGCTGCTGCAAGCCAGACAGACCTAGATATGGGGATGAGCAACAGCAAGGTCGTTTTGGTGGAACACTGGCAGACATTGCCCAGAGAGGCGGTGGATGCCCCATCCCTGGAAACATTCCAGGCCAGGTTGGCCGGGGCTCTGAGCAACCTGATCTGGTTGGAGATGTCCCTGCTCCTGGCAGGGGGGGTTGGACTGGGTGGCCTTCAACGCTCCCTTCCAACCAAACCCTTCTGTAGTTCTATGAAAGACAAACCCCATCCTCAGCTCTGCCCCAGAATGACTGAGGGCAAATCTTCCAACCCTGCTTTTGCCTTGGGTCCTTGGGTCTCCAGGCTGCCGACGCAGGTGCAGCATCGGGTGCTTGGGTTACAGAGGGAGGAGAGGAGCTCTCAACATCCCACCACACAGCGCAGGGGGTTCTTGTCTCCCTCTCTGAAATCACGTGTCAATAAATCAACGTCGCAGTAAGTGATGCCTTAAGATTTGCGAGGAAGTCGTTTAATCGGCAGCCACATTCACACTGGCCCCAGCCGGCAGCACCGCAGGCGTATTCCTGATGTGCCGTGCAATATCTGTGCTGCCACCTGGGATCGCGGCGCTGGAGAAGATATACAAGGCAGAGGGGGTGAGGCAGCTCCTCATTCACTCTTCCAGGGCTTCTTCCCGCGTCGGGAGTTGCTTGTTGATTCATAGCTGGCTCCTCTCGGGCCGGGATGGTCCCTCTGGTGCAACAGCAGAAGATGAAGGACATAAAGCCACAGCTCCTTGTCAAGCCATGAGCTGGCAAATAAGTAACGACTTTTATTAGAGCTCCAGGCTTCTCTGCTCTCTGTGGCGTCTGTTTGGACCTGTAATTTAACGAGCGTGGCTGTTTTTAGTGTGCACGGCGCTGCACTCCCTGACTGCCAGAGCAGCAGGCTGCAGCGAGCCCAGGCAAGAGCTCTGAGAAGCCTTCATCCTGCTCAACCTGGGGCAGTTCAGGTGGTGATCAGATGCTCTGGGGAGAAATGGCCGTGGTGCTTGGAAGGTGCCATACGTCCCCACAGATAATTCAGACTGGAAGGCATTTCAGGAGATCTCCAGTCCAGCCTCATGCTCAGAGCTGGGTCAGCTTGACCTCACACTGAGTGGCTCTTGGCTTTTTCCAGTTGGGTCTTGGAAGCCCCCCAGGATGTAGACAGCCTGGATCTCCACTGTGCGGCTTAAAGTGGGCTGGGAGTGGGCTGGGACAAGGATAAGGACACCAGCCTTCAAGCATCAGTTATGTTTAGACCTCCCTTAGCAGAGGGGAGTCAGTCTTCTCCTCCGAGCAGTGCTCAGACTCACACGCAGCGCTTTCAGACTGTGCCCATCCAAGTGAACTGACCAACGTGAGTCCTGTTCTCCAACCACGACCAGCCTAGCTGGGCTGTTCAACTCATCCCCCACACAACCAAGCACATCCCAACGGCTCCAGGAATGCCCTGTCCCAGGATAACCGCTCTTGAGTGGGTGGGTTGGGGTCAGGGGTGTTGAGCTGGGACCTCCCCATGGCCTGTGCTGACAATGTCCTGGGGCAGATGGGTGAGGGACAGTGCCCTGTCCAGTTTACTAGCGCAGACGTAACTGCAGATGTTCAGGATGGAAAAGGCCAGTTTGGCTTCTCTTTGTTGCGTCCCAGTAATAGAAGACCAACGGTTCCCAAAGTCTCCTCTTCTTATCCCAACACTGTTACCTTGAAATGGCTTCTCTCCTGACTTCTCCACTGAGCCGGGGACACTGGCTGGAGCTGCCAGAGTCCTTGGCCATGCTCCGATCCTGCACCTCACCTCTACCTCCTCTTAAAGCCAACGGGAAGCAAAACCAGCCATGGGCGACTTGGCCAGCAAAGCCCTTTCCCATTAAAAATGAACGATGGCGGGTGCTCACCACAGCTCACCTGACTTTTCTCTTCTTTGCTCCGTAGGCTCATTGGCACTTTCCGGATGGTCCTGCAAAAGGTGGTGGAGGAAGGGCAGGTAGAGGTGACGGACACGCTCATAGACGACAACAATTCAGCCATTCAGGTACGTCATGAAGAATAAACCGCTGCTGCTGCCTTTCAGTCCCTGGTCCCTCTGTCCATATTTCTGCTGGGAACGGAGAAGTCTGCGTTAGGCACCTGAATCCCCAAATCCTCAACCTTTCCTTCATCCCATCATTCTTGGTCTGAAGGGCGAAGGCAGCCGGGACACTCCTCAGGGTGTGCAGCGAAGGAGGGCTATTCCGGATGCTGTGAGGAGTTTAGGACGGGGAAAATCAGGATAAAAAGTACCACCCAGCACCCCTCAGCCCAGAGCCCCCCATGCCGAGGTAACGGCTCCCTGTCTGCAGAGCGGCTGCCGTGCCACTCAGCGCGTTTCCGTCCTGTTAACGCGTCTCACGGGAGCTGTTTCCCATGGAGACCGAGTTTGATAGCGCACTTGGAAAGGCAGCTACTTCTGATCTTCTTGGGTATCAAAGCCCTGGTGTTCTAATTAAAAAAAAAAAAGAAAGAAAAAATGAAGAAAAGAAAACCTCAGCCTTCCCCCTCTCCATATTCCTTTATAAGCTGCTTCCTACACTCAGCATTAAAAAAAAAAAGTGCAATTGCATTTAACCCTCTGTGCTAACAACAAGCAATTAGCAATGAAAAGAAGAGTGGTTTCATTAGCCGGAGACAGGAGGTGACTTCCGTGAGGGCAGGGGGAATGAAACCAATAAAAGCACAAGGAATACCGTCCTGAGGAGGGGGAAAAAAATGGAGGGGGTGCAGACCCAGGATGCAACAATAATTTTGGGGTTGGAGAAAACAATTCCTGTTTTTTTGGTTTATCGAACTGGGAAGTTGCCTGATTAAAGGCCGTGGATCCCTCCGAAGGAAAAAAATCCCATATTTTTGAAGAGCCTTCAGCTTCACAGAGGGGAGAAAGGAAAATCAAGGGAGGACAATGAAATACATGCAGCTTCTTGATGTTGAAGATGATGGACGTGCACAAATCCTGCGTTTCTAGAGCTTGCTGCGAGCAGAAATGCCACATCCCTCGGTTTCGCCTGCGTTTCTGGGGCATCGTTTTAGCCCCAGGTCATCCCTGTTCCAACCGGAGCTGGGAGGCGAGGTTCTGTGTTTGCATTTTGGGCTTTCAGCAGGATTTTGGATCCCTTCTCCTATGCAACTTCAGGGGCACAGAGACAACTCAGCTTCACAAATTCCCTCTCCAAACCACCTGCTCCCAGCCTTTGCTCCAGCAAGAGGATGAATTTGGACTGAGGGAGCCTCAGGAAGAGAAAATCCAGAGGGGGACACCAGGGACATTTTGTGTGGAGAAATGTTAGTGGAAATATAAATCTGGAATAGCTCCTGGCCATCGGAGATGGGATAACCGGCCATTTGTGCTCCTCGCCGTTTGAGATGCAAACAAGGTTTTTCTTGGAAGCAACAGCTCCTCGCATTGAGCAAACTTGAAGACGAATCCTGTGCAAGGGTTGCAAAAATCACCTCCAGAATTAGTCAAGAAAGCAACCTCCATCTCTGCCCTCACTGCAAACCTCGCCTCTCTCCGCTCCTTAAAACTTGTGATTTTAAGGGCATGTTTCATAGAATGATAGAATCTCAGGCTCTTAAGGTTGGAAGAGACCTCCACGATCATCAAGTCCAACCATCAACCCAACACCACCACGCCCACTAAACCATGTCCTGAAGCGCCATGTCTACACGTTCTTTGAACATCTCCAGGAATGGCGACTCCACCACTGCCCTGGGAAGCCTGTTCCAGTGCCTGACCACTCTCTCGGTAAAGAAGTGTTTCCTGATATCCAACCTAAACCTCCCCTGCATCCTGGGCTGCATCCCCAGCAGCGTGGGCAGCAGGTCAAGGGAGGGGATTCTGCCCCTCTGCTCCACTCTGCTGAGACCCCCCTGCAGCGCTGCGTCCAGCTCTGGAGCCCCCAACAGAAGGATGTGGAGCTGTTGGAGAAGGTCCAGAGGAGGCCATGGTCCCTCCTGCAGACTGGGCTCACGAGGTCCCACCCCGGCACAACCATCCTGCCTCCAAACCCACCCTGGGGTGACCACACTGCGGATGCATCGGGGGGAAGCAGGCCATCTCTGGACATCAGCCCCTGGATGAAGGCAGAGGAGCATCTTCACCGCCGTCATTTCTTGGGAAGCATTTTCCAGGCATAACTTCATCTTTCTGTAATTGACCGCAAAGCAAGGGTTGAAAATTGTTTTCCTTTTTTTCTGCAAAACATCACCGGCAGCTTCCAGCCAGCCCTAATAACCCTACTGACTCATCTTAGAAAAAAAGAT
Organism: Ardeotis arabs; assembly: GCA_011801015.1. Classification (NCBI taxonomy): domain Eukaryota; kingdom Metazoa; phylum Chordata; class Aves; order Otidiformes; family Otididae; genus Ardeotis; species Ardeotis arabs. The sequence goes on along the minus strand of JAAGAY010073845.1, from coordinate 19,104 downwards.
TAAAAGAGCCAGGAATTGTAAAGCCAGGAGGGATATCACAGCCGTGGAGTCTGCCTCCTGCAAAAGAGGTGCTGGGATGCCTCAGAATTTGTTATTATCTCAGGTGCTAAAAAAAAAAAACCAAATAAAAATGATTTTAAAACGTCCAGTGACAGAGCAATCTACCAGCCCTTCAGTGAATCACTCTACTTGTTAATTTTCCTTACTGTTAAATTCAGAGGGGTTTTTTTTTTCCCAGTATGTATTTCTCTTGGTTTCAGCTTACACCTACTAATTTCCCTTTAAACAAGCAGTGATTTTATTCAGTCCAAACCAAAACCTTTTCATTTATTACACCCATCATTTTTCATTTCTTTTTAACGATTTTTAAATCTTTAAATACAGTTTAAAAATGAGATTTAAAGATCAAATATTTCACAATATTTTATTTGAAAAATGTGAATAATTAATGTTTCTCCACGGATCTTTGTTGCTCCTCTGCATTTGATTTTTTTAAACAATCCGAAGCAGCTTGGTGAGGTCAGCACAGTGTGGCAAATCATTTTGATTGACTCACATTTGTGTTATGCCATATGAAGACTAAAAATCAGTCAGAACCTTCCACAAGGATTCTGTGCGTTTAGCAAGTGACAGCTAAGGAAGGTAGCGCCGGTAGTTCTTTGCAGCAAGATGAACTTTTATATATTGCATAGAGTCACAGAGTGGTTTGGGTGGGGAGGGAGCGTTCAAGCCCACCCAGTCCAACCCCCCTGCCAGGAGCAGGGACATCTCCAACCAGATCAGGTTGCTCACAGCCCCGGCCAACCTGGCCTGGAATGTTTCCAGGGATGGGGCATCCACCGCCTCTCTGGGCAACCTGGGACAGTGCTCCGCCACCCTCAGGGTAAAAAATTTCTTCCTTATGTCTACTCTAAATCTACCCTCTTTCAGTTTAAAGCCATTACCCCTTGTCCTGTCACTACATGCCCTTGTCAAAAGTTCCTCTCCAGCTTTCTTGTAGGCCCCCATTAGGTACTGAAAGGCTGCTGTAAGATTTCTGGAAAAAGATTTCTTGGGGAAAAATGTTTGGGAGCTCCAACCCTGAATTTGCTGCAGCAGCTTGCTGCAGTCTTGGGTGGGTAGGTGGAGAATGACCATGTAGAAGAGAGAGAGGACCTTATTCTTACTTGGTTCATCCAGAAGAAGCTTTAGATCAAGTTTGGACAGACTCAGTGCCAGGTCCCTTCCCAACCCCAAACTCCAGCCAGGCTGGTCATGGCCAGGCTAGGAGACCCCCTCCCCAAACCTCCTCAAGGATGCTGATCCCTTGCCAAACCCCAGATGGGATGGGGCCAGGCAGGAGCAAAGCACCATGCAACCGTGGGGCTTGGCAGCCCAGCGCTTAACAGCAGGGCACAAATTCTTAACAAGTTGATGCACCACAGAGAAAAACCCACCAACATGACATGGCTTCATTTGTTCTTGGTGCCTTCAGGTGCTCGAAGGGTTTGCCTGCTGTTAGGGGCTTCTGATGTCTCTCATGTCTGATGTATCTGGTCTGGGATGCACCAGCAACTCCAAGTGAATCAGGGTCCCTGAGCAGGAGGGAGGCTGCAGCACCGGGCCTGAGCTGGGTTGGACCACCTCCTGAAGCCAGAGACCCGCTCTCCAACTCCAGGAGAAGAGACTCTGGGGTCAGTAAGGCTCAGAGATCAAGCCAGTTGATGCAACAGCTCTTCCTGCCTTTCAGATTCTGCAGGACCTTCATTCCTCCCTGTGCTGCCCTTGGGGGCTGATGGTGTCTTCCTTGTGTGTTGCAGACCAGCATCTCCATAGAGATCAGGTACCAGGCTCTGGATGGGACGGTGGGCATGTGGAATGACAAGGAGTTCCTGGAAACCCCCAGCGTCCACTCAGAGGGGGATGGCAGGTACCCCTTAGAGACAGACAGCCTCCTCTCCGGCCACCGGCAGAGCATGGACATCTCTCCAGGCAAATCCAACCAGCAGTCTGCAGAGAGGAGCTTCAGAAGGTAACGTGATGCTCAGCGCTTGGAGATATGTCATGGCAGCAGGGATGGGGAAGGGTTGGCTTGTTGTGAAAGGGCAGCATTGCCCCAGTGCTCCTCTAAGGTGTGTCACATCTCCTGACCTTCAGAAGACCCATTATGGCAGCTCAAGATGGGGAGAGGCTGAAAGTGTCCACCCGCCAATGCCAGCAGGTCCTTGGTGCTCCACCACACCTGCCCAGCACAGAGTCTCCCAGCAAGCGCTAAGGTTAGCAGCATGTGGCCGGTGCTGGAGAGGAAATGTCATTAAGTACAGATTCAGAGAGGATGAAGGGTCTGGCTGTCGGTCAGGCCTCGAATTGGATGGAATTAGAGCCACGCGTGGGGTGTAGAACCATGAGTGGGGTCTTGCATCTTGCGCGTGTTGGCCACAAAACCACACTGGTGTGGGTGCTTCTGGGGTGGAAGGTAACAGTGACCTGACCCATGTCCATGTGCTGGGGGGCATCGCAAGCATCCACATCCCATGGCCGGGCAGTTGGCACGGCGGAGGCTGGAGGAGAAAGCAGGGACGCTGTGGCGTGGAGGAGGGAATGAGCCCTGGCACCTCCCTTGCGGCATTAACCCGCAAAACAAACAAGCACTTGGCTTCACAAAGACGTTTTCATGGCTCCCTCCACGGCGATCTGGCGATTTGCTGAGGGACCCCTCACCCTGTGATGGCAGGTGGCTACACCCCCAGTTCTTCTCAGGGATGCTGTTACCAGCTTTCTGTTCATTTAAGGGTCCTCAGCATCACCCTTGTGTCTTTCTAAACTCACGGGACCTGACGTTGGATGAAAACAAGTCCAGGGGCTGTCTCCTTCCATCTCTTGCCACAAAGCTGCTGTAACCAGTTGTAAACCCAGCCTGGTGGCTAGGATGGATGGAGAGGGCTCAGACTGAGGACACTGCGGTTGGCCATCCATGGGGATGAAATGCAAGCTGGGACCGGTTCTGCCATGAGCTGTGGCTTATGGATGCTGGGGGCTCTGTCCTGGCTGTGAGGAACAACCCTTTTACCACCTCGTATGCAGCCACGAGGCCAAGGCATGGACGGACCCTGAGGCCCCAGTGATGTCCACCCCACCATGGCTGCTTTGAACACTGTGCTCCAATCCTCACCCAGCTCATCAGGCAACAGAAGAGTTTTGCAAGTGCGAAACCACTTGTGTATAATTATATTGGTTTGTGGGCTGCCAAGCCAGATTTTCAGGCAGTTTGGCATCGTTTATGTAGTTGTGTTGTCCACAGTAGTGACCTTGTCTATCGCTCTCCACTCCAGTAGCTCTTGAATCCATGGGCCTCTTCCAGTTGGAAGAGGGGAGACATCCAAGTCCTCACCTGGTTAAAAGTCTCCTGGGAGGAGATCGACTAGTAGAGGCAGAGCTGGGTCCTCAGGTCACCCACCACCCTCGTGGCACGAGCACAGCCCTTCTCCGAGGGCTCCTGTCTCAAAGGGAGTTCCCAAATCCACACCAGAGCCCAGCACGGAGGTGTCAATCCAAACACACCCCTAGGAATCGGCTGCTTTTTCGATAGTGTTCACGTCGCTGCTGCGGCCGTAGGACCCCCACGCTGGGTTTGTGCAACCCTGTGCTTCGTTAGCGTCTGCTTTCTGTCTGGGTTTGGCCCTTTATTGCGGCCATATAAGGACAAAATTTCTTTTTCCCCACAGTGCGAGACTGAGGGAAGAATCTCCCGTCTCTCGCATCACTCCTAGGCGGTTAATTAACTGTGTGAATTGGGCTGAAACCTGTGAATTTTCAAGCAAATTGAAAGCGCAGATTCGTTTCCCAGCTCAGCGGACCGTGAGGTCGCCGAGGAGGGAAGATGCTGAAGGATTTGGGAGGGGGATAGCAGAGCAGCGAACCAGGCGCGGCCTGGCTCACGGGGTGGGTTGCAGTCTGTCCGTCCCCACCGTGTGCCGGGAAATCGGCGTCCTGCCTGCGCCACGCGGGCTTTGGGGATGCAGGTGGTGTGATGCAACCATGACGTTATTCCTGCCGGAGATATCATCGATGTCACGTAGCCAACGCATTGCCCACAGCGGATGACTGCAGGCAGCCGGATGGATTGAGGTTCTGGGTTAGATCTCCAGGGACTGTAAAGTCTAAGATGACCAGTTGAGCAGAAGGGCTTTTTTGAGGTGGGTTTGTACATAGCTGGTGAAAAATCCTTCCTGTTGGAGAGCTGAAGTAAATGCAAACAGGCAGCAGGGATCCGTGGAGGTTAAATACTGCTGTGGCATCTGCTAAGGGAGCATCCCTTAGCAAACACGCAAAAAAAAACCAAGGCATGCTAGTCCTGCTGTCCCAAATAAGTTTATGTGTGGAAACTTGGACTAAAACTGGTGTCACCTGCTGGTTTTGTCCCAGGGAGCTTCCCTGTGTCCTCTGGTTTGGAGATGTGTCCCACAGCATGCCATGTTCATAACTTATGATAGGACGAGAGGAAATGGCCTCAAGTTGTGCCAGGGCAGGTTTAGGTTGGATATCAGGAAACACTTCTTTACTGAGAGAGTGGCCAGGCACTGGAACAGGCTGCCCAGGGCAGTGGTGGAGTCACCGTCCCTGGAGGTGTTCAAAGAACGTGCAGACATGGCACTCCAGGACATGGTTTAGTGGGCATGATGGTCTTGGGTTGATGGTTGGACTTGATGATCTTGGAGGTCTCTTCCAACCTTAAGATTCTGTGATTCTATGTTGAGCATGGGGCGGGGGGGCTCTCAGGCTTGGCTGTGCCTTGCTGCCCTGCACTCACCTCTGCCAACCTCAGGGCCGTGGTCATCAATGTCACCCCCACTGCCATTATGACTCCCAAAGAGGGAAAGGGCTGATGTTTTCCGTGTCACCGCCCTCGCAGGATGGAAGAGGACGAGATGTATTACCACAGTGAAGACGAACTTCTGGGAGAGGGGGACACCCCGAGCCAGGGATCCCTCAACGCGAGGTAGGGAGCCGGTCAGCACCCACTCGTGCTGGTGGCAGTGGGGTTTGCAGTGCTGTGTCTCTCCTGCCTTGTCCCTACAGATGTCTCACAAGCGTTGCCCCTGGATTCCCATTTCTTGGCTGCAGGAGAGCTGGTGCGGAGAAGCGATGGCGCAGCTGGAAGAGCATCCTCAGAAAGGATGCTCAAGAGGGGTGCTGGGATCCAGGAGGGACAAAGGGCCTTGGGGTGAGGCTGGAGCTGGGGTACCGCCTCGCCTTTGGAGCCCCTTTCCTTCTCCAGGGCCCACCACACATCTGGCGCAGCTGTCCCCAGAACCGGAGATCAGCAATCTCCAGCGCATGGGGAAGAGCTCCTGTCGATGTGCATGAGGATCTGATTTCTGCTTGCCGTGGCTTTTCTTGCAGTGCGGTGCTGTGCGTTGTTCCCCACCGCATGCTGGAAAGAGTTTGAGAAGAAGTTGATGGCAGAAAGGACATGAGGGTGGTTATTCCTTCACACAGTTCTTCTGGGGAGCTCATTTCTCATGGCAGCTCCCCACGCAGCCTCTCGCCGAGTGCCTCAAGCTTGACTAGCACAAGGATATTGACTGTCCGTCATGGGAATTTATGGCCATGTCTGTACTGGTGAACACCTCTGTCAAGTCTCGTTGATTAGATGGCACCAGGCCAAGCGCCTGAAGTGCCCATAACATTAACTAATTATTAGGACAGTCTCTGAGAAGGTTTTGGCTACCTGGCACTGACCCAAACGTTGGGTTGGAGTGGGGGGTACAACAGCCGTGGGCCAGTCCCAAAGGGCAGGTGAGGGATTGCCCCTCCAGATGCTTTCTTTGGGTGGGAAGCATTAGTGTGGGAGCCAGGCAGTGGGGCTTCAGAGGCAGGGAGCATGCCCTCGAGCTTTTCATTTCGTAGAGTGGAGGGGACATGGCTGTGGCGTCCAGAAGCATGTGGCTGTTCCTGCACGTGCCCCGGGATGTAGATGCGTCTGGGATGTCTGGGTGCCTGGAGATGGAAGGACAGTCGAAGTGCCCTGACAAGGCTTCCTGGGAGTCCCCCAAAAATTCAAATGCCACTCGAGCCAAGCGCAGATGTGGGAGCCGTCACTCCGCGCGTTGGATGGGGCATTTCTGTGCGATGCCGTCAGCTTCTCGTGGGTACCCCTGGTGTGGGGACCGAGGTGGGCAACCCTGCTGTGCCACACCAACCTCTGGACCTGGCCAAATCAGGGAAGCCAAGTTCAAAGCCAAGCCCAGCTCCTGCCTTGCCTACGAGGGCTGGGTCGGGTTCGGGATGAGTCGCTTATCATTTTGGCACAGGACAGCCAAGAATCAAATTTCTGTGAGGCGGCAGTGAGATGTGCTGAGGGGAGAGGAACCCCAGGTCTGGCTGGGAGGGAGCTCAGCTCCCGTCCCTGGAGATGCTTAAGCAAAAGCTGGATGCACATCTGAGGAACAGCTTGGGGCAAGCTGATCCCCCTTGGGGAAGAAGTTAGACTCGAAATCTTCGTGGCAGCCCCTTTGCCTGCAATGCTCTGTGTCCTCCCAGCCTGTTTCCATCCTCTGCATCCCCCTGGGGAGGCTTTGAATCCAAAAGCAGGCAGTGGAACGATCTCCCTGGATTTCCACAGGCTTTCTGTCAGTGTCATCTCCCTCGCAAAGCTGTTTACCTCCTCCCCGGGCTCATTAGGGACGTTATTTTGTCGTTCAGCCGATTCCCTTTCCTGAGAGGATGCAGGAGGAGGGGTGCGGGAAACAAACAGACCTTGAAATGGGAAAAGCAGCAGCAGCAACGAGGAATATATAAATAGCGCTGGGCTTGCCAGGCACTTCTCAGCCATTCGCTTGCAGCTGAATAGAGGTGCCAGGGATGCTGGCGAGACGCGTGTCGGAAACCTGTGCTGGCCGTGGGGGTTTTATCAGGGTTATTTGCAGCTGGGCTCAGTCCCTGTGCCGTCAGGAGAAGACATACACCTTGGTGGAATAAACTGTATTTGCTCCTGTAAGTCCCCCGAGCCCAGAGCAACGACTTCTGTTCATAGAAGATGTTGGCACAAGGTGAATTTTCTTGTTTTCTGGACAAAATCTCAAGTGAGGGAATGAGACAGAAGCTCGTACGGGGTAAACAAATGGTCCAAATCAAAGCACAGGTGAGAGCTGGGCTCTGAGATAGCAAAAGGCTGAAAAAACTGTAGGTGCGGTCACGATTCATTGTTTCAGTCAAAGAGGTGCCTAAATCCCTCGGTCCTGCTGGGCAGGGATTGAGAAATGGCCCCCTGAGCTTTGCTGTGGCTGGATGCTGTGGTGCAGAGAGGTGAAGCGAGGTCCCTGTGTACCAGCATCCCTCATCACTCCCATCTGCCAGCACCTCCGTTGGCCTGGCCAAGCCAGCATCCAGGTCAGGGCACGGATCCACTGGGCAAAAAAAAAGTCAAGCAGTAAATAAATAACCACTCTGGGCTTTTATTTATTTGTTTCTCAGAACTGGATCACTTCCAGTTCATGGTGGGACTACACACTGACCACCAAACCTTGACCTGACCTGACCTGACCTGACCTGACCAAGCTGGCTCCAAACCTTGCACCACCTTTGCCATTGACCCGTAGCCTGGAACTCACTGAACTTCTGCCAGGAGTCCAACTTTGCGTTTTTGCACAGAATCTCAGAGCTGCGCGCAGGCTGACGTGGAGGTTTGGGCAGGTTACTGGCCAGAGCCACCTCCCTCCCATGGCTTAGAGGTGGGGAGGTCCTGATGTCCAGGGACCGCACAGGCTGCCCAAGGAGGCACCCAGCGCTCCAGGGAACGCTGGTGGGGACGTTTGGGATCTTACAGCACTGAGCCAGGGATGCCAGGTTTGCCCTCTCTTTACCAGTCTGTGCTTTATCTCCCTTAGCACAGCAAAACCTGAAAGCCCTGCCCCAATGCCAGGGGCCACCCGGCCCTCCGCCGTGGGAACAAATCCATAAGGAATGGCCATTTGCTCCCCGGAAAGTCCCAGCAGAATTCCTGGCAAGGAAGTGCGGATGCAAAGCTTTTTTTTTGCTATTTTTCCTCTGTGACAAGGAAAAGTACCCAAGAGCCTGGAGCAGCTCCCCGTCTCCCCGCTAACGATTCAGGCGGAGATAAATAGCACACCGAGAAATACGGCTGCGGTCGATAGACCTGCGGGAAGCGGATTGCTGGAGGCTGCTGCCGCACTGGAAAAATTCTTCTTAAAACGCAGCCATGCTTGTTTTGACTTGACTCTTGCCTGCTGACGGGTCCCTTGGGAGCCTGGGCTCCTCCTCTGGTTGCATGCACGGTGCTTTCGTGCAGCGACAGCATCGTTATTGGCATTTAACCTCGCCAAGACTCTGAACCGGTCAGTATTGGCACAGTCCAACTCCACCTCTGTTTTTTTTTCCACCCCCTGGAACATCTTTTAATTTCTGCCATCCAGATATTCCGTGTCTTTTCTAAGCTGCCTTCCCAGGCTCCCTCAACCTTAAATGGCATCTTCACAGGCTGTTCATCTCCACACCCAAGCTCGAGGCAGGCGGAGGATCCCCCATCCATCCACTCTGCCTCTGCTCCTCCAGTGAATGTGGGGGATCCTAGACAGGAGATTTAGTCTCCACCTAAAGCTTAAGTGGCTCAAGATTAGTGAAACAATTCCCATGTCAGAAGTGTCCACAGATAGTCCAAGATGGCAAATTGAGGCATTGCAAGAACTGCTGTTATTATTCCACTAGCTGTAAGTGTAAGCCTGAGTATTTATTGAAATATTTATCGAATTATTCCATAATTTCTATTATATTTGAATGTTACATTGAAGGCCAGGTTGGCCGGGGCTCTGAGCAACCTGATCTGGTTGGAGATTGCAAAGGGATCTCAATCAGCACCCTGCGGGACTCGGCTGGTTAAGAGTCTTGCTAATTTTGGTAACAGATCACAGAACCACGGAAGGGTTTGGGTGGGAAGGGAGCGTTGAAGGCCACCCAGTCCAACCCCCCTGCCAGGAGCAGGGACATCTCCAACCGGATCAGGTTGCTCAGAGCCCCGGCCAACCCGGCCTGGAATGTTTCCAGGGATGGGGCACCCACCGCCTCTCTGGGCAACCTGGGCCAGTGTCCCACCACCCTCATGGTAAAATTTTTTCCTTATATCCAGTCTGAGTCTCTCCTTTTTTAGTTTAAAGTCATTACCCCTTGTCCTAGCACTAACAGCCCCTACTAAATGTCTGTCCCCAGACATGGGGACCTGGTTTAACTCCCATCTTTGCAAATGACCTTTCCCATGATCTCAGGCATCTTCCTTCCTTGCCTTCCCTTTCTTTCACCCTGCTCCCAGCTTTGAGACCCAGTGCTCTCCCTCCTTTTCCTCCTGGTCAGCCCGCTGGGACTCAGACCTCAGCATCCCGGAGACGGTTCAGCCCAGAGACGGCACAGCTTTGGCAGGTCTGCGAGCAGAGGTGCAGCCTACCAAAGCCGAAACCCGGCAGTAAGTCCCTGCTGACCGGTTCTGGTGGCTCATCTTCTCCCACATGGGCTGCCTCTGCGTTTTGCACGTGGTTTAGCACACCAAGGCATGCTAAAAAGACGTGGTTTGGGGAAAAACAGCCTTAACTGCAGATGCACCACGCTGGGCTCTGGCTCCTACCCCTCGAGAGCAATCGGGTCCCTGCGAACACACCTCAGCACGCAGGAGCATCGAGAAAGCAGGCTGTGTGCTGGGAACACACGGACTTGGGACAAAAAAAAAAGGCTTACTTTTCCTTTTATTTTTAATTTCTTATACCAATTAGGGCGTCCTGCTTGGCCAGCGCTGGATCCTGAGCGGTTCTGTGCTCTGACACAAGGCATCCTCATCTTCTCTCCCTTCTTTGTCTCCGTGTGTTTCACCCTCACATGTCTGCAGACATCTCTTCTTGGTGCCAAGCATGGGACTCTTGCCACTGATATAAACCAAACCGCCGCACTTTGCTTGAGGCAGCTGTCTGACAGCAATCCCGCAGATTTCCAAGCCCAAATCGTGATGTGCAGGAGCCCTACCCCCTTTCCCAGCACCTGCAGGGTCTTTCTTGCGATGGGGGAGGCAGCTCCAGCAGAGCTGGAGGCAGAAATTCTTTGCACCAGTGATGCTAAACCATCAGATCTTCATCCTCAGGCCCCTTAGTCCAGTGCTGCGTCCCCGTGAGGGGGATGCACAGGCGTTTGCGGGATGGTGACAGAGTTTGCAAGCTGTGATAATTGTGTTATATCGGCCTGGTGTTCCTGCTGGGGAGGGAGCTGATGTGCTTTGGGACAGCTGAAACCCGGCTTGATGCCCACTGCTCGTACATGGTGCTGCGATTGGCCAGGATGGGGCAAGGGCAGGGCATACCAAGGGAAAAGCAGCTGGTAATTCATCTTATCTCCTTCCAGGCAGCCTGGAATGGGGCACAGCACCGACCTGACACAACCTTTTCCAGCCTAAACATCTTTTCTCTTTGTGCAAATTCACCCAGGAGCAGAGGGGAGGTGGGGAGGAAGGAGGTCGGGGCGGAGGGGACCGGTTCACTTCCACCCTAACGTGGAGCCCAGCTGGCCAAATACGCAGAGAAAACCAGTCTGGACCATGCGTGGAGCCCACGGGCACGGCCAGGAGCGGCGTGGGTGGCAGAGGGAGGACCAGCCCTGCGCAAGGCAGTGGTGGGCTTCCAGCTGTGCATGGAGTGGCTTGCTGTGCTGGTGTGTGCTGAAGTTCTTTCTGTTCTGGAGCAAATCATCCTGGTTTTTTAAAATGCTGGCGCAATGGAAGAGCCCTCTATCTTCATATCACAGTGGGTTTTTTTTTTTTTTCTCTCTCTCTGTGAATGCCCCAGCCTTGGAGATGATGCAGAAGAAGAGCAGCGCACTAGGTAAATCCCCTCACCAGCCCTGCTCAGACTGTAGCCTTTAGATCCTACCCTTGAAGTCCTGCTCTCCACAGATTATGTCCTTAAATCCAGGCCTAAACGTCAGAACTTGGAGGCCTGGATCTGTTAAGTCCAGATTTACGCATTTCAGGCTAGGAGCCCTCTATGCAGCATCCGTACGATGAAGCAAGCCAGGGCACATGACGCGGCACCTCCCCATCCGTTAGGTCATTTGTGTGGCCCCTGGCATGGCGTTGGCTCAGCATAGGTCTAGGATGGCGTACAGCAGCACAGGGACTACAAGATGACAGGTCAGGGACCACCACCAACAGGCAGCCTGGATGCAGTTTGTGGGGAAAAGGGACTTTCCCCGTACGGACACAAGCTGCCTCGTGCCCAGAGAACAAGTCCTGCTCCATTTATTTACCAACACGGACTTATCCTTCGGTTCCCTCTGTGGCCGCTAAAGAGAGATGGGCGCTTCCAGAAGTGGTTCAGGGAGAGGGGGGACCCCGCTGGACAGCCCAAATCCAGGTGGGATGGGGCTGTGCACGTCACGCCTCCCGACCGCCTCGAAACAGAGCTCCCAGGAAGCATCACCTGATAGCCGTTGACCTTGAAATATTCATGGGCAGGACGGAGCTCTGCAGCCGAAAGCAATCTGGTCGCAGTGAATTATTGATGGCAGCTTTTCTCCTGCATGCCCAGCAGAGCCAAGACATGTCCGACGGGGTTCAACCGTCAGCCTGCCGCTCATTATCCCCGTGGGTCACTTACTCCAAAGCTGGGGCCATTGCCAAGCACTGGAGTTGAACTTGGTGATGAAAACACCCACGGCAGGAGGCTGGGGGAGACAAGACTCCCTGCTTCTGTCAGGCCTGGGCACCTCGCTGGTTTGCTTGTGCCGGCCAATGTTGCAAACACGTTTGCTTGGTGCTATTGCTGCTCACGGTGGCTTTCCAGAGCTCCTGCGTCTGTAGAGCAGTGGAAATTAGTGCAGTGAGGTGCATCCCACCAGCATCTTGCACGGCCTGAGGAAGCTCAACAAGGCTCTTGCTATGACCCTGATCTTCCTAGGTTGCCCCTACAGTCAAAGGGAAGAGGAATCCCCCAAGGGTTGGTTTCCCACCTTGGATCTGACCCAGCCGTTGGATGTGTGTATCTCCATCCTTGGCTGTTGTGGAAGACCAGTGCGGATGGTTCATAATCTCCTTCTCCAAGTAGATGAGGAGGGTCTAAAATTGGTAACACAAGTGCGGCATTTGGGCACATATCTTAGGGATGTCACACACCAGGCCAATGCCTCCATCAGTGTAATCAAGCAAGTTCAGGGTCCTTTTCATCCTCAGCAAAAAAAAAAAGTGAAATGTTCTCTCAAAGCCCCAGTCAAGTTTCCCCAACCTTTTTGCAAACCTTCCAAGGTACCATGAAATTGCTAGGGAAAAAAAATACATCCTGAGGACCCGGAAAAGCAGGAAAAGGGCTAGGAAAAGGTGTTCAAAGCAATGAACTGCAGAGCCTCCAGCAGTTTGAGATACTTCTGGCAGCTGCAGCTGTTAGATTGACCCCGAACTGTTCCAGTGTAGGAGATCTTCCAGCTCTAGCAGGAGCAATGGATGATGCCGGCTGCCGGGGCAGCGATGGCTCTCATGCCCCGTGCCAGAAGTGCGGATCCTGCCACCAGCTGAGTTTTTTCCTGGGCTGGGTGCACACAGCTGAACTTACCACCTGTCGCCCATCCTGGAGTGCCCTGCAGCAGGGAACTGTGACTTGGGCACACCACCACCCCTCCTTGGAAGGGATGTCCCTGCACTCACCAGGTCCATGTTTCCCTTGCTGCTGGGCTGCTTCAAGAAGCCTGACACTGGATTTTTTTTTTTTTTCTTCTTTCTTTCTCTTCCTTGCCTCGCCCAGGATTAAGTTTAACGATGGATACAAGTCAGTGGCAAGGTACCAAGAATGTCGTGACTGGTGGGATCTTGGCTTTTTGGTGGGGGGGGTTGCTCTCATCCCAGCCCATCCCAGTCACCCCACATCCTATGAATATGTGACTGTCCAGGCATGAGTACGCCCAGGATTTGGGATACAGGCTAACCTGGTTTAAGCTCCAAATCTTCCTTAGTTCAAATTAATTCCCGAAACGTAAGCCAAGAGAGCAGGGTGTGTGGTCCAGACCTGGACGCACCGACATTGCAGCACCGCGTCGCTGGCAGCGCGGGACGGCACACGCGAGGGCTTGGGGCTGGAGCTGAAGCCTGCGAGGGAGGAAGAGCTGTACAGTAGCACGAGCCCTGTGCTCCAGGGGTTTTCTGTGGGACCCAGACCCACGGAAACCTCCTCCATGCCGTATTGCAAAGGAGAGGCGGGTCCTGTGGTCCCTCTACCAAATCCCACAAAATATGATGATGATGATCACCCCGTCTGTAGGGCTAGTGGACCCCATGAATAAGAATATGTCTGTGAAATTGTATTTATCTGGCTTGGGTGAGTCCAGGACAATGCTCCCTGCCCCAACCCGTCCCTGTAAGTCCGTTCTTCATTGTTGCTGCCCGATATTCGGGGGGGAGGCGGAGAGGATGCAGAAAAAACCCGTGGAAGAGTGCTGGCCTGCCACTGGCAGGCGGGACCGAGGAGGTTGGGAAGAGCTGTGGGACAATGCTGGCCGAGGCCAGAGTGGCACCTTGCCCTCTGGTGCCCATTGCACTGAACGAACCTTCTCAGCATCAGCCCAGGAGGATCCTCCCGGGGTGGCCGTTCACCCCTTCCCCTGTCCTGGCCGGCTCCTAGGGGCCATGGGGGATTATATCTGTTTGGGTGGGCGTGTTTCTTCCTCACGTTCACCCTCCTGGCTGTGTCTTTTCCAAACAGTGAAGACCCTGAAGATCCCAGGTACTGGGCACGGTCTCCCTGCTTCGCTCCGGCGCTTTGGGCATGCTGTGTGCATGCGTGTGACAGGCGTGTTGGCGTAGCAATCCCTGCATGGCATTCAGACCCAGGGAGAGGTCCTAACTGCTTCCTGCCCTCTTCTTAATGGGGGGCAGAGCTTTCTTGTGTTCACCCAAAGAGCAGAGCTTCCTTGTGTTCGCTCTGTTCTCCCCTGTGCCCAGCAAGGACAAGTTTCCTTCTACTCAGGGGCCTTCGAAAGGAGCTTTGAGGATAATATTTGTCTGTCTGCCTAGCTATCCGCCCACCCATCCATTCATCCCGTTGCAGTTCTCACCATCCACCCGCCTGTCCAGCAATCCATCTCAATACAATCCCATGCATCCATCCATCTCGCTCCATTTCCCTCCCTCCGTCTGTCACTGCAGTTCTCACCATCCATCCATCCATCCGTCCATCCATCCATCCATCCATCCCAGTAGAGATCTATCTCTCCATTCACCCCGATGCCATTCCGTCCATCCATCTGTCCTATCATGATGCTCTCTGTCTGTCCATCTATGTAGAACACATCTTGCTTGTGCACCTCATTCCAGCACCATCACCTGTACCCAGTTCCCTGGATGCTGGTGGGTTAGGAAAGTCCTCTCGCAGCAAAATCTTGCTCTGGCATGCTTGAGGGTTGGGTTGGGCTGGTCGCTTGGTGCATGTTGCTGGCCAGGGTTTGGAGGGAAGAAGGTGGGCAGGGGTCTTTGCCACTTGCAGCGGGATGAACCGCAGCGGGATGAACCGCGTCCAGACGAATTGCTCTTTGTGATTGCAGAGCTAAGGCTAAGGGGAAAGAGAAAAGACACCTCGTGCTACCATTCAGGTACCCTGTCCCCCCGTCCCTGCTCGTGCCCCTTTTCCAGCTCCAGCCTCAGCCCTTGGCGGCAGCGTTACCGCATCCCCCTGAACCGGCTGCGGGGCGGGACCCCAGACCCATCTGTGCTAGTGAGGGCGCTTAAGACCGAGTTTCTTGAAGGTGCAAAATGAGAATTCTCTGGTGGTGGTGCCGCTAGTGGGGAATCTCTGCCCTTTTCAGGCACCTGGGGCCCAAACTGTGGCCAGCTGGAGCCAGACAGGCACCTTTTGCAGCGAGGCTTGGGGTGGAAGGGGCAAGGGATAAAGCAGGGGAGGGGGAAAGGGCTGTCTGGTGCTAGCTGCTCCGCCAGACCCTTGGAGAAGGGTCTCTGGTCCCTCTCACATAGCACAACCCGCTCATCCACCCCGGCACTGGCGATCTGAGCGCCCAGGACCAGCAGCAGCGTGCGCGGCTGCGTAAGGAGCCAGGAGAGCAGAGTCGCTTGGAGACTGGGAGCCAGAGGGCAGCCACAGATGCATCCTTGCCTCCCTCATCCAGGCCAGCTTCATCCCAGCGAGATGAACAGGGAAAGGATGCAGGGTCAGGCACTGCCCTGTCCCACCCACTCGAGGATGCTGCTCCCCAACCTGGCACGGCGGGGACCAGACCCTCTGGCCCTCCCGGGGCAGTTTGGGTGGGCAGTGGTGGGGAGGCAGAGTTTCCCAGCCCGGCTGTGGTAGGGAAGGGTTGCCTGGGGAGACACAGATGCTCATCCCCGCAGTGACGCGGAGGGCTCGTGGGTCCAGACCCAGCCCAACTAGCCACGCTCAGCAGGAGGTGGTGATGAGCCAGGGCTTAGCAGGGAGTTCGGACCACATCCATGACCTGCAGGAGAAGGCACGGAGGGATTTACATCCTCTTCCAGCGCTGCGCAGGGGCACCAGGGCAGCTTTCACAATGCAGATGTATCCAGCTGAGCCACTGGCGTTGGTCCATGCTTGCTCCCGTTTCAAGCTCAGCTGGCAAGGGAATGATCTCCACGAGTTTGCTCTCACAGCAAGCGTCGGTGTGGGGAGAGAGCAGGGCTCTTTGCTTCAGAAGTAGCTTCTGGATGGGTTTCCTTGGCCATTTTCCAGCCCTGATGCTAAGCTGATCCCTGTCCATGCTGGGTGGGATCCATCCCGGACCCTGCCCTTCCCAAACTCCCACCCAGCACCGGGTCCTGCCCCCTACTTTATGCTCGAGCTCATCTTCCAGACTTCACATCTCCAAAAACCCATCCAGCAACACCACAAACAAAAATGTTTTGGTTTTTTCTGCATGGTTTTCCAGCAGCTCAGCGCATGGAGAGCAGGAGGTCCTGCTCCAAAGCCACCCTCCTGCCCCATCTCCCCAGCACAGACCTGGCCATGGGGTGGAGTAACAAGCTGTAATTAAAACCCAGCCCTGCTAATTGCTTACTAGAGCTGGTTAATTGCTTTCCCCTCCCCACTTTGCTGATGCATAATGGGGGAGATGAGCCAGGGCCTTCTCTGGAGGATGAGGATGAGGATGAGGATGAGGATGAGGATGAGGATGAGGATGAGGATGAGGATGAGGATGAGGATGAGGATGAGGATGAGGATGAGGATGAGGATGAGGATGAGGATGAGGTCTTCACTTCTACCAAAAAGGAGAAGCAGCTTTGTCTCCTGCCCCGGCAGCATCCCCGATCCCTGTGTGCGCTCACCCACTCACGCACAGCTGGAGCTGCTTCCCTGGCCCTGTGCACACATCCAGTGAGTACCCATCACCTCCAGTGCCGGGAGCTGAGGTTCTCCCAAGCCCCTCTAGCCAAGCAGAGGGTCGCACAGAGGCGTTATCCACCTAAATTATGGATTGGGCAGGACAAGGGTGCTTGGTGTTGGCCCTGCTGAGGAAGGTTGCCCCTGACACAGCCTGGGGATGGGGCACGTGGAGCCCTGGTAGGGAGGAGGGATGCTGCAAAGGGAAGAGCAGCCTCTTCTGGTTGTACGGTTGGATTTAAAGCCCTAGAAGTGCACTGAAGCTTGTTTGCCTTTTGTTCCCTCGATGCGTGGCCACCGGCTCCAGCAAAGGCAAAGAGAAGACGAAGGAGCACAAGTAGGTTGGCTCTCCCTGCTCCTTCTCCTCCTCCTCCTTCTCCTTCTTTCCAGCTTTCCTGGCTCATGTTGTGGCTGATCCGGTATGCAGCGTGCTCTCCTTTTCTCTAAATCCTGCCAGCCCTGGAGGAGCTTGGGTCTCTTGGATGTGTGAGCCTGCAGAGAATATTTATCTCCAGCAAAAGCCAAATGTAAGAGAGAGGCTTGGAGTGGTCCCTGGTAGTGCCGGAAGGGAACTGTGAGTTCCTTCTCTCTTCTCTTGAGAGAAGCCTGGCTCCCATCGGGTCTTGGATGGGTCCAGGCTGGAGGGAGAGTCTCCCAGCTTGGGCATGGAGAAGGTCTGAGTGCATCAGGATGGGGCTGGGATTCAGCACCAGCCTTGCGGCTCCTGTGCTCACAGGTCCAGCCGCCGCATCATCCATGTAGACAAGCTTCTTCAGCTCCTGCCTTTCTTTTAACCCTGTCCGCTTGCGTTGATAGCGGGCCAGGCTGTGTCTGAGCTCTGTCACGGGGGTGATGGAGGCAGCGCCTGCCTTACCGGCGTCATTCCTGCAAAGAAATGAGCCGTGGAAACCCTGTTCCCTGCTCCCAACTCCCCAGTCAAAAGCAATGATTAAAATGTCCTTTTTAACCATGAATAATTAACTGGTAACCTGCAACCATATCTTCAACTAGAGGCTGGCCAGGAGAGAGACTGCTTCCCCCTCCCTGCCTGTGTCTCAAAATCCGCCTGTGCTTTGCCATCAACTGAAGAGAATTCATCTGCTCAGTCCCATATTAGACACCAGAGAATCCACAGGGAGAGTGCTGTGGGAGGTGAGGTGGTTACTCCGGTGTCTAATACAGGTTTAAGCTTGCTTGGAAGCTTGTCCCTGTTTGGGGACAGAGGTGTTCGGTCCTCCACCCCCAAACTTGCAAGACCCCAGTCTTGACCCCGCTGCCCAGTTGGGCTGCGGTGGGCCAGCAGCTTGCGGTGTTTTGGAGGGGAGCAGGCAGCAGCACCCTCTCCAGCACTTCGGTTCTTTAAGCAACCAGGCTTTGGCAAGGTGGGGGGGCTTTTGGTGCTGCCGTGCAGCCGGTGTCGGCATCTCAGGTTCGCGGGCCCCCATGTAATATTCATGCGGGGACGGTGTCAGCTCTCCGCCAGCACCGGCTTCCCATCCGCGCCGTCGGATGCCCGGCAGGAGCAACGGAGGGGTTGGCACAACCTTTGCTTAACGCTGCAAAGACCCTCCTGGAGAGGAGGCTTGGCCGAGGTCCCCACCCCTGCTCCGTCCTGACCTGCCTGGGGGGGCACGGCTCTGCCCTCGGCACCGGGATGGCCACCCCACCCTAGACGTGCTGCTGGATGCTCTCCTGCCTCGGCTGAGCTCTCCCAGCATCTGCTCTTGGGGGAAGCCAAGTCCTGGATGGCCGGCGGGTGAAGGTAGTACCCGCGAGGGGTGCGAAGGGGCA